>APFE030188692.1:96891-113154 GCA_000404065.3 Pinus taeda
AGTTTGAATATTAATTAATTAATTCAGTTTGAGTTAATTAGTTAAGGAAAATCAAACTTGAAGTCTTTGTGAGAACATGCAATAATTTCTCCACTGATTGGGGAATGTGTCCTTGATTTGCTCCACTGATTGAGGAATTAAGGATGAGTTCCATATTGAGAGGATAATTTGAATTAGTTAAACTTAGTCAAGTCCAGTTAGATTAATTTAACAAGTTTTTAAATTAATGAGATTCATTTTGTTGATGCTTGCATGCATGTGACTGCTGGTGTTTTCAAATAACTGAGTATTCACTCATGGATAATTGATGCATGACAGTTCAGACAGAGACCCAATTGAGATCAAATGAGGGACAATGTACTATTAGTTGCTAGGATATTCCTAGTGAATATTCCTTACATGAGGAAGGAATATTATTCCTTCTAGTACTACGTAGTTGGACCAAGGGTGACAATAGGTATGATTTGGCCAATTCACACATGTTATTTAATTGGACCCCAATCAAAACTGCATAAGGAAATAGGGGCTTGGAGGACTTGTGGAGCCTATATATACAGGCCTAGATAGTCCATAAGCTACATCATCGGTGTACAGAGAGAGCAGGATAGCTTTTGAGCTTATTCTTTTTGTATGTTGTTGAGGATTTCCACTTGATTGATAATGCAGAGATGGGGTTTTTAGGCTGGTGCTTTTCCCAGATAAATTCTTCTGTGTTATGTGTGATTGATTCCTTCTTATCAATTATATGTGTTCATGCTTGATGTTTCTCATGGTTGATTAGCTTCCGCAAAGTTTATGATAGATGTAGATCTAGTATTATGCTTTAGTACACAACATATATCAGTTTGATCTGCAGGTGAAATTTCTACATGATATTAGTGAGCTAGCTTATTTGTAGAGAAAATTCTATAGTGCGCTCAGGTAGGGCACACTTTTTTAGCATGAAGGAGTGAGCTCAAGGAGGGCACACTCCTTTAGCATGAAGGAGTACACTCAAGTTGAGTGCATGTATTCATCAACTTGAAGTGAAATTTTCTTTCTTGAGTGGTTTTCTTGCTTTTGTTTTATTTTGTGTGCTTTTGAGTGTTTTTCTTAGTGTGCTTGGCAAGAAGGAAAGTCTCTATGTCAAGATAAATGATGAGTTCAGCCAACCATGGACTAACTAACTCAAATGCTTCTAATGGTTAAGTGATGATGCTTAGGAAACATTGACTTAAGAGGATGTGAACTAGGAGAAAACACATGAATAGCGAATCAAATGACATGATGATGCAAAAGGGATTGAAACAAAATTTAATGTAGGCTCCAAAATTGACATAGGAAAAAAAATTAGAGGGTTGTTGTCGCATTAACAACACTTATTGATACACTGGGACAACCCTAGCTTCTCTGAAATGGTTTCATTTAGGTTCGAAGTCTCATTTCTCTAGGAAGTATTGATTTAGTTAGTGGGTTACCTCAACTCCCCACTTTTACCCAGTTAAAGATTATAACAACCCGAGGTTAAAATTTCATGTAATAAAGCTAATAAAGGAAAAAAGGACCAAGGTCAGGGGACACGTATTCCAAGCTAAACATTGGGAAAAGTATCATAGTGGGCATCACTTATTGTTTATTATGGCTAAGGGAAATTGGCAAAGGCAATGGGAAAATATTTGAAAAGGAAAAAAATCACTTTTGGCATTTTATTTATGAAAATAAAGGAAATTAGGATAAAAGGGAGGTGAAAGGCCATAGGTTTCATGTGAGGAGAAAATTGAAGGAAAATAGAGGGAAAATTAAGAAATTAAAAGCATCAATAATAAAAAGACATTAGAGCATTAGTTTGGGGCCTTTTTTTAATTCAGTTTTGGAATTAGTCTGAGAGAGAGAAGAGCACCAGGAGGAGAAGGAAAGCAAGGAAAGAAAAGGAAAGCAAAGATCAAGCAAGGAAAGGTTGGATCAAGTAGCTTCAACGGGAATACTTGCAGGTACCAAGTTGCATGTATTATTTCCTAGCTGGTTTTGGCATGCATGGTATATGCATGTGTGTATTTGGTTTACTTGTTGTTACTGGCATGGGTTTTGTCAGGTTTCAATAGTGGTTTTAGCCTTTCCTTGTCATTTGTGAATAGCCATGGTGCGATGAGATTTGTTCTTGGTTGAGCTTTGGATTTGTCGAAAGGTTTTGGATTCGGGTGAGGTGGTCTCAGGAAAATCCCAAGGGTTGGGGGTGGAGATGGTTTTCTCTAGCAAGCCCTCAACATGTGGGTGGAGATAGGAAATTTCCTCAAGGAATGGTGAAGGAATACTAAGGCATCCAAGCTTGGTTTGGTCTTGTGATATTGAGACCGGTTTAGGTGAGATTATGGTAATGTGAGGGTAGAGGTGGTTTAACCTTTGGAATCCCTTAATTGTTTATGGATTGGTTTATCCCATGAGATCCCACATTCATGCTTGGAATATGGCATGTGGGTGACTAGCCGAAAGAAATATTTGGTTCAACCTAATCTATGGTTGGGTGGCACATGGAAGTCCCTGAATTAGTTGGCTTTGCATACGATTAATAAGATCTAAGTTCCTCTTGTATTTTATGAGTAAACATACTTGTTATTATGTGGCTTTAATGGATGGTCTATGATTGTTAATTATCTGGTTATATGTTGGTTATAAGCATGGTTTTATGACAAATTTAAGTATGGCTTTGATCACCTTTTAATTGATGAATGATTGGTTAATGAATGCATGACCTAATTAGTATTATCAAAACTATTGTGAGAGGGCATTAATTCTTCTTGGTAAACACAAATAAGTTTCAGATATCTATGTTCATATATGTGTTCGTGACTTGTAAGTTGCATGTTCATCATGTGTTTGACGAAATGAATGTCATGATTAAATCGGGTTAGGTCAAATACTTGAGTAGGTTTTGTGTTAGAGGCTTTTCCTCTGTGTTATTTATCATTTATGAAAGTTTCAATAATTTCTAGGCAGAGGTGTGGATCCTAGCCCTCCAAAAGTGGCTTAAATATCATGGTCATTGACACAGAACTCTCTGAAAGATATTGTAGTCATTGGGTAGCAGACTTGTGGAAGTTACTAGAGGGTTAGAGTCACTTGGAGGCATTTTCATGGGAGCGATTGGGGGTCTAGCTCACTGAAAAAGAAAGTTATCTCAGGGGTTAGACACGTGGATTGGTTGGTTAGTTCCTAGGGGTCCTGTAGCACCTAAAGGAAGTCAGTAAGGTCTTGTTTTGTCGGCTCCATTTCATTAGGTTCATCTAGGAGGTGAAATCATGTCATAGTAGCCCTCATCTCATGTTTTCCCCAGGCAAGCTGGTGAAAGTGGGTAGATATGAGAGGAGGCACGTTTACAGAGTGGTATCAGAGCATTGTTCAAACACTTCGACCTGATGCGCTAGATTCATGTGGTTATGCATGCATTGTCATGGTTATGGTTGTCATGCATAGATTCATGGTATGTAATAGGTATGGTCATGCATGATGTTGATATATTTATATGATTATTATTATTATACATGTATCATGCTAATGTGGATTGATTTTGTAGATGAGATAAGCCTCCCCTGACAACAATGAGGTATGATTTTAGTTATGGTATCTATTTGGTTTATATGACATGGTACACTTGCAGGAAGAAGATAATCAAATATGACGAGAAAAATGGGAGACTACAATTCATGTCACTCTCCCTAAAGATCAATTGGGTAGTAAGGAGATGAGTACTCTCTTGATATAGCAGACATATTAAGGAGTTTGAGGGAAAAGATCATAATTTGCAAGGTAGATAATGACAGGTTAGTTGAGGCCAGGGAAAGAATTGCAAGAGCTCAAGAAAAGCAGGCAAAGGTCAATGTAGTCATCCTTCAGAATTCGTCACACTTGTAAAGACAAGGACAATTGAGAATTAGTCAATATCAGGAAGAGAAAACTAATGGAGCCTATGGTAGTAGGTATCGATCTGGATACATGTTGGATAGAGAGGACATAGTTAGAGGTGGAAGATAATTGGGCACACCTGAAAGGAGGACTATTATGTATGGGTTTCATTCTATTTCCCCATCTAGGATACATCATTATCATCACCGCTATCATCCTTATAGGAGGAGTGAGTACTTGCCTAAGGAATTCAAGAAAGTCAAGATGCCTACATTTGACAGAGAGATGAAGAAGTCAGAAGATGCAGAGGCATGGTTTCTTGGGATGAAGAAATTGTTTAGATTGAATAACTACTCAGAGAACATGAAAGCCAAAATAGCCACCTTCGGTCTTAAAGGGAAATTAGATATTTGGTGGGAAGATGTAAAGAATGTCAAGGGAATTTGAGAAGAGGAGTTGATTTGGGATGAGTTCGAGAGACTCTTGTTGGGTGTGGAGCTTGATTCTATTCTGTATTCAAAGGTTTCAGTCGGATGTTTACCCCAGGAAGATTGTACACCCCTCCACGTGGGAGGGGGGGAGGGTGCGGGGGGGCTAATCCCCCCTGGCTGGGGGGTCTGGGGGCCAGCAGCCCCTTACCGGGGGTTCGGGGGTAGTGCCCCTGAAGCTAAAAATAGATGAAAATTTGCCTTGTAAAAGTCTAGTAATTTCTAGTCAATCTGGGTCTTTCACTAGGCAGATGATCTGACGGTATAGGTTATGTTTAATTTAGGGTCTTTTGTCTTAGAAGGGAACCCCTCACTATATATGGGGGAATTGCATTGCGTCTATGTATATCTATATTCTGAGTGAGGAAGAGAGAGGAGATTGGGAGAGAAGAGGGAGTTACAGCGGATCTGTTGTAGGTTGTATCTCTTCAGTTTGATGGATAATATAATAAAAGAAGGACTGGTTGTTTCTCTGTGGACGTAGCCCAAACTGGGTGAACCACCACATATATATGTGTCTCTCTTGTTTTATGCTTTTTTTGTGTTTATATTTCTGCAATATTTTATGTGTTCCATTGCTCTATAATATATAATTTTCTAACAACTGGTATCAAAGCCGAAGGTATATTTGGCTGATAAACTCATAGGAGAGAAGGGTTCCTAGTTTGAGTGGGAGCAATGGCAGAAGATGGTAGGTTTAGGGTCGAAAAATTTAACGGCCAAAACTACTAGCTATGGAATATGCAGATGGAAGATTATCTATATCAGAGAGATCTGTACCTACCATTGAGCGGAAAGACAAAGAATCTGATGAGTATGACAGAAGTAAAATGGAACATTCTTGACATAAAGGCACTTGGAACAATACGACTGTGCCTAGCGGTGTCGGTAGCATTTAATATTTCAAAGGAAACGACAACAAAGGGTTTAATGTCGAGATTGGCCAAACTATATGAAAAACCCTTGGCCTCAAATAAGGTATTTCTTATGAAACGTTTATTTAATATGAAGATGTCAGAAGGTGGATCTGTTGCAAACCGTTTAAATGATTTTAATACAGTTACAAGTCATATAAGTTCTATAGGGGTAAATTTTGATGATAAAGTTAGGGCTCTATTATTTTTGTGCTCATTACCAAAAAGTTGGAATGGCTTAGTTATGGCCATTACTAACTCTGTCTTTGGATCTAGTACTTTAAAGTTTGATGATGTTGTCGGTGCAATCATTAGCGAGGAAATGCGATGGAAAAGCTCCGGTGAGACATCAGGTAATGCTTTGACTGTAGAGACTGGGGGAAGAAAAATGGAAAGAGGAAAGAGCCTAGGATATCGCAGTAAGTAAAGAAAAGACAGATCCAAGTCCAGGTCGGGGATAGTGTGCTAGAAATGCTGGAAGAAAGGACACCTGAAAAAAGACTGCAAGTCTCGGAAGGGAAAAGAAGGAGACGCGCAACAAGAAACTAATCATGAAGCAAATGTAACAGGTGATGTGTTACAAGATGCTTTGATTATTTCTTTATAAAATATTATTGATGCTTGGGTGGTAGATTCAGGGGCCTCATTCCATGCCACACCTGATAAGAAACATTTTCATGATTATGTTCAGGGAGATTTTGGACAGGTTCGATTGGGTGATGATAAACCCTGTAAAATAGTTGGAATGGGTACAATTTTCATAAAACAACAAAATGGAAATTAGTGGCTATTAAAGGAGGTAAGGCATGTTCCAGATCTGGAGAAAAATCTGATTTCAACATGGCAGTTGGGAGGTGAAGGTTGTGTAACTACTTTCACAGATAAAACCTGGAAGGTCACTAAAGGATCCCTAGCAATAGCGAAAGGAGAACATGTTGGTACATTGTATTTATGCAATGGTATTTCTAATTCTATTAATGCTTTAACCTCCATAGGAGAAGATACAACATTGTGGCATCATAGGCTTGGGCACATGAGTGAGAAGGGGATGCAGATTCTTCACTCAAGAAATTTGTTGCTAGCTTTGAAGCATGCTGATTTAAAATTTTGTGAGAATTGTGTTTATGGAAAACAGAAGAGAGTCATATTCCTTAGAGTTGGGAAAGAAAAGAAGAGTGAAAAATTAGAGCTTGTGCATATTGATGTATGGGGACCTGCTCAGGTATCATCTCTTGGTGGCTCTCATTATTATGTTACTTTTATTGATGATGCAACCAGAAAAACCTAGATTTATTGTATTCGAATTAAATCTGAGTATTTGATACTTTTCAAGAAATGGAAAGCTTTGGTTGAAAATGAGACAGGAAAAAGGTTGAAGTGTCTCAGATCAGATAATGGAGGTGAATATTGCAGCAAAGAGTTTGATAGGCACTGTTCCGAAAATGGAATTCGTAGAGAGAAGACAATTCCAAGAACACCACAAGAAAATGGTGTGTTAGAAAGGATGAACAGGACAATCACGGAGTGTGCAAGGTGCATGAGATTGCATGTAGGATTGCCTTTACAATTTTGGGTAGATACTGTTGTTTATCTAATAAACAGAGGGCCTTCGAGTTCCTTGGATGGTGGTATTCCAGAGGAGGCATGGACAGGTAAAAAGGTAAACTACTCTTTTTTAAAGACTTTTGGTTTTGAAGCCTTTGTCCACATTAACAAAGAAAATAGAACAAAGATTGAGGAAAAATCAAAGAAATGTACCTTTATTGGATATGGTGTTAAAGATTTTGGTTATCGCTTATATCATTATGAAAATCACAAAATCATTAGAAGCAGAGATGTAATATTCAATGAAAATGTCTTGTATAAGAATCAGTTGCAGGAAAAGAAATAGGAAAAAGAAAACAGAGAATATCCAGTGCTTGACAATATCACAGGAAAAGTTATGGTGCTTGAAAATCATAATGATCAATAGCTAGAACAACAACCACAACAGCAACAAGCACTTAAAACACCTAAAAGTGGTGTTAGAAGATCTACCAGGATAAGTAGACCCCCTGAACAATACTCTCCTTCATTATATTATGTGTTGTTGATTGATTCTGGTGAACCAGAATGTTATGAAGAAGCAGTGCAAGTAGAAACCAGGAAGAAGTGGGAGCAAGCCATGAAAGAAGGGATGGACTCCTTAGCACATAACCATACTTGGAACTTAGTCAGGTTGCCTGTAGGTAAAAAAACATTGCAGAATAAATGGGTTTACAAGTTGAAGGAAGAAGATGGAGGTAGAAAAAGGTATAAAGCTAGACTTGTGGTGAAAGGGTTTGCACAGAAAAAGGGTATAAATTTTGATGAGATATTTTCTCCTGTTGTGAAAATGACTTCAATCAGAACTATTCTAAGTCTAGTAGCAGTTGAAGATTTGCATCTTGAGCAGTTAGATGTAAAGATAACCTTTCTCCATGGGGATTTGGAGGAAAGAGATATTATTGCAGCAACCACAGGATATGGGTAAAAGGGACAGGAGAACTGTGCAGGTGAGAAGAACTTGTATGGCTTAAAACAGGCTCCAAGGTAGTGGTATCTAAAATTTGACAGGTTTATGTCTGAACAAGGTTATACTAGGTGTCACTCTGATCATTGTGGTTATCTCAAAAGGCAAAATGATGGCAACTATATTATATTGTTATTGTATGTAGATGACATTCTTGTTGCATGTTCTAACATGCAGGAAATAAATGTGCTTAAAAGGAAATTGGCAAACTCATTTGCAATGAAGGATTTGGGTGTTGCAAAACAAATCCTTGGTATGAAAATAACTAGAGACAGGAAGAATCACAAATTAACATTGTCTCAAAGTGAGTATATAGAGAAGGTGTAGAAAAGGTTTAATATGCAGAATGCAAAACCAGTTAGTATATCTTTGGCTAGCCATTTCAAATTATGTAAGGAGGCGCATCCCAAGACTCAGGAAGAAATGGCTCATGTGTTTAAAGTTCCATATGCATCAGCAGTTGGAAGATTAATGTATGCAAGGGTATGCACAAGGCCTGATATTGCACATGCAGTGGGAGTTCTAAGCAGGTACATGAACAATCCAGGAAAAGAACAATGGATGGCAGTGAAGTGGATTCTTAGGTATTTGAGAGATACCACAAATCAAGCATTATGCTTTGGTGGTTCAAACATTTCTCTACAGGGATATGTTGATGCAGATATGGCAGGTGGTAGAGATAACATGAGGAGCACTATAGGATATGCATTTATTGTAAGTGGAACAACTGTCACTTGGGTTTCAAAAATCCAAAGTGTTGTTGCACTTTCAACAACAGAAGCAGAGTATGTTGCTGCTACAGAGGCTAGTAAAGAAATGATTTGGTTACAAAGGTTTATGGATGAATTGGGCAAGAAGCAGGAGTTGGGTAGGTTATACAGTGACAGCCAGAATGCCATACATCTTGCAAAGAACTCTACATTTCATTCCAAGACTAAACATATACATCTCAAGTACCATTTCATATGGTCAACATTGGAAGATGGATAGTTGAAGCTTGAAAATATACACACTATCCAGAATACTGCAAATATGTTAACAAAAGTTGTAACCAGGGAGAAACTAAGAATCTGCTCAATTTCAATTGGTCTTTAAGTGTGATGAAGAAGATGAGAACCTTTACCATAGTGTGGAGCAGATGCAAACCTTTACCATAGTGTGGAGCCTGATTATCTTCTGTATTCACTTTTGGTGAAGCCCAACCTGGTGAAATAGTTGTCAATCCTAGTGTACCAAGCACAGGGTGCATGTTTCAATCCATTTGGCGCTCACTTGAGTCTGCACACATGTGACTTGTTGTTGAAGGTATCAAATCCTTCCAGTTGCTCAATATACACCTCTTCCTCAATAATTTCGTTGAGGAATGTTGTATTCCCATCCATCTGATGTATCTTCCATCCCATTTGCATTGAAAGTGCTAGAATAGATTTGATTGAGGAGTACCTTGCTATTAGAGTAAAGGTCTCCTCATAATAAATTCCCTCCACCTTAGAGAAGCCTCTGGCCACAAATTTGGCCTTGTGTTTCTCCACATTCCCATTTGTTGACTGCTTTACCTAGTAAATCCATTTGGAACTCATCGCTGACTTGTCTATTGGTCTTGGGACCACTTCCCAAACAATGTTTTTGATAATGGAGTCATACTCCTCTACCATGGCATTAACCCATATTAGTTATTGCACTGCTTGCTCGAATGAGGATGGCTCAATCTCTACACTCTTGCTCATCAGAGACATGTAGCTAGTGTACTAATCTGGTGACCTCCTCTACTTGCGTTGTGATGTAGGTGCTCACACATTCTCTCTAGAATCATGCATCAATATTTCAACCTCTCTCGTGTGCTTCCTTCCATATTTTGAAGTCTATGCATGGATGGGTGCTTCCACTCTCTGCTCCTCTTCATGTGGCTTCTCCACATCATCCCGAGGTTCTTCCTTTGGAGCTAAAATCTCATCATCTGCATGTAACTGAAGCTCCCTCTCAAGGGAACATCTCATAGCCTTCTCTTCATCAAACTTCACATATTTACGAACCACTATCATCGTATGAGATGGAAGGTACATCCAATAGTTGTGAGGCTTATTAGTGTACCCCACGAATATGCCCAACTCATCTATTGGCTCTAGAATTTTGCTTGCATCCTTGGTAACATAACAGTAAACTAAAATTCTCATTCAACAAGTACTCAGAATTATCCTGCACCATTGTAGCGAATACAACATTTGTTGCCATGAGTGCCCTAGGATTTCTTCTTGTGTTGGTAGTAATCACCTTCTTTGTAGCAACTGAGGCTGTATTTTGAGGATCATTGGGAAATTATCTATGCCTCTACTACACGATCCTCTTCTTAAGTTGATCAAACTTTACATTGCACACAGCCATGACTCTGTCTGCCAATGGAGATGTCATCCCCATCTCTCCGAATGGAAGATGACCACCTGTGAGAGGATGTTCTTATAGAGTATCTGATTCATCATCCATGGGTTGAATGGTATCTTCTTCCTCCAACTCTTCCTCTTCGATATCTTGAGTCAACTGTTCTTCTTCCAGTTTTTGTTCCACTTCTTCTTTCTGGGACTGCACTTGTTATTCTTCTTTTGTTCTTCTCCTATCTTCTCCTTATTCTTATTTATTTTGAAGCAACTCATCCAGCGGCCTATTCTCCTCTTCTTCTTCTACTTCTCTCCTCTCATGCACTACTTGAATAAATCCTATGTTTAGAGGATCAACTTTCCACTTTATATTGCTCTCGCAACTTGAATCATATTCGATCCTCTTCTTAAGGCCTATTTTCCTTGTTCGAGGGGTTATATGTTCTTCCTCCTCAACTTGCAATTCCTAAGCTGGTGGATCTCGGGGTGAACTGGTTTCCATCCTTGGATGTGCCTTCATGTTTACATTGTACCAATTATTTATCTTCTCATATTCTATTGCAGATATTGAATAATAGCCCGTACTATGACTAATCCTTTCACAATGTCTCCTAATCACTCTCCTGGGATCATATCCATGGAAATCCTTAACGAAGAAGTTCAGACGAACTAGCTCTTATATATTTTTTGTTGTTTCCTTGTGGCTCTTTAACTCATATAATATAGTCCTGAATGGGAATGTGGGCCAAGGGGCTTTCTTCCTCCTTTGAAGAATTCATAACAATCCCTTGTCCAACTGATTTGCCACTTCCTACATGACCACCTTATTTGTCACATATCACGGCATGAGGTAAGGGGATATTTGACAACCAAAACATATGATGTATGTCCCCTCAAGCATTGCAAACTAATATGCGATATCTCATAGTGACTACTTCACCTTATCAGTCATGGAAGGAGGATCGATCTTGAATATCATATGAAATATAACTACAAAGAAGTACTTAGTCAATTTTTCATATGCACCTCTGAAGCTTGATTCTAATAAAACTCTGTAGTGAAAGTAAACTGGGAACTTGTTCTCAGGTGTCTAGTTCCAATAATTCCCAGGAATGCATACTGTGCACGGATTCCATCTAAAAGAAATACAGACATGTAGAATTCTGGGGCCTAATTCGCTCTCAAATATGCATTTTCCTACCCCACATGATGCTGCAATTCAAATGAAAATATATTTTCCCAATTGAAATATTTTCCATGAGTTACCACCATATTGAGCATATATATCCAATTCTCCTCAAACATCCCAAAATTCTTGTGCCCATGCAATCAAAATCACATGGTTATTAGATACTAATATACATTTCTAAGGATCTTGGTCAGATAGACTACATATGGGTGATGAAGAAAATGAGCAGGATATTGACACCATGATCTGATAATGTTACTTGTGTCGAGGTCGGCCCATCTAGTGTAGAAATCATTATTTGCATATTCCACGGGCCTAATCATCTTGTAATACATTTGCATGTCTTCTCCATGATGGGTGGCGAGTTGACTGCCACTCTCACTGTGAAGCAAAATATAAGAGACATCCATATATGTAATGATCCACTCAACTACTTATGCACAAGGGATGATCGAGAATATTCATGCGATCTTATGCATTTTGGACCTCTTGATATTGATGTATGAATGAACATCTTTTAAGTCCTCAAGAAAATGCTCCTGCATAGATGTGTTGTAGATCTTGCTTCATGTGACCTCTATATTCTTATTAATAAAGCACTGTGTATATGCATATATTAGAATGGCTGGCTTGGTAACTTCAAAAATTTCCCTAGTGCTTGCTTCCGAGACTTCTTTGGAGGTCACTTTTCGAGGAGGCATGGCTCCAACAAATGATGAGAGGGTGAGAATACTTGTGGCACGAACACCGAATATTTGTAGAAGCACACTCATAACAAAAAGATTAGCTCAAAAAATTAACTATGCAACAATACTTGTAAATCATGTACGAAGAGCCTTCACATGTAACTAGACATGAAAATCTATTAATGAAAACGAAAAATCGCCTGCATGCGTGAAGAAATAGACATGCAAACTAGGAGGGTGCACTTTCAAACCACGAAGGAGTGTCAAGGGTCATTCAGGGCTTTGCAGTGTGCTCATGCGCTCAAGCAAGTGAAAGGAAACCTCAAGGGTGCACTGGCACACTCCGAAGGGTCAAAGGGGTGAGATGTTGGGACTTCGGGCCTTCACAATGCACTCATGCACTCAAGGACAGAAAGAGGGCACATTGTCACACTCCGAAGGGATAAAGGAATGGGTTGACCAACCTTCAAGCCTTCACAATGCGTTTATGCACTCAAATATAAGGAGGGCACACTATCTCATGCTGAAGTGTTGAAGGAAGATGCTTTGAGTATTCACGGTGCGCTCATGTGCTCAAGGGAGGGCACAGTTATTCGTGGTGAAATAGTGCACTCAAGAGGAAAACTTGGTCAATCTAGGCATAATTTTCAAGGTTGATCAAGCTTCAAGGTCCAGAAATGCACTCTTCTTGTTGGAGGCTCAGAAACAAGTTTTAATAACAAGATTCAATGATAAGATGAGAAGAAGAAAGATTTGCAAGGTTATATAGATGTTGTCACATTCACGGTGGAATATGAAAGGTTGAAGAATGTGAAGAGTTTCTGCATGAGACAATAGATTAACACTTGTAGCATGAAGATTAAAGATGAATGATAGCAATCGAACTGAAAAACCAAGAAATGACAACAATAAAAGAAACAACAACAATGAAATCATGAACTGGAATGAAAATATTTGACATGGAAAACTTACTTATAACACTAGTTAATGAAGAGTTTCTTGATCTCTAGTTGTGCGCTCAACTCAAATGAGAATGATTGTGTAAATAAATTATTAACTAAATTAATTTAAAAAAGTTTGCATGCAAAATTGATCCATGCATGATTGCCACTTGTGGTCGCGTGAAAGGGTTAGTTAAGGGAAGTTAAGTGGGATCCTATTTTCTAGGAGTCTGCCCACATGCAACAAGATGGTTCATGCATGCATCCAAGAAGGGCACATTCCTTTGACACGAAGGAGTGCGCTCAGGCAGGGTGCACTTGCTTAGCATGAAGGAGTGCGCACTCCTTCAACCTGAAGGAGTGGGATCAAGTTGAATGCCTACCTTCATCAACTTGAAGTGCACTTTTTCTTTTCTGAGTGATTTTCTTGATTTTTTTTTCTTTTGTGTGATTTTGAGTGTTTTTCCTAGTGTGCATGGTGAGAAGGAAAACTTCTAAATTAAGATAAGTGATGAGTTCACCCAACCATGGAATAACTAACTCAAATGCTTCTAATGGTTAAGTGATAATGCTTAGGAAACATTAACTTAGGAGAATGTGAAACTAGGATAAAACACATGAATAACGAATCAAACAACATGATGACCCAAAGGGGCTTGAAACGAAATAAGCTCCAAAATTGACATAGGAAAAAATTTTGGTGGGTCGTTGTCATAGCGACAACACAACCCCAATCTTGATAACCAAAATTATCTTTTTGACTTGACTAATGCTAAGAATAAAATTAACATTGCCAAGATAAGAACTAATTCTCATGAGCTTCAAAGTGAAATTAGGCGCTGGTGAATTCCCAGAACTTTCACCAGAACTAGGAACGCTTCTCTCCCTTCTTTTACATCATAGAAATAAAATATTAGAGGATCTCAATTAATCTCTTAGTTTCTGTAAGAATCTCAATCAATATCTTACTTTCATAAGGTATGATGGACCATATTGATCATAGTAGATGTTAATCATCATCGTCACCACCATTATTATTATTAAAAAAATTAAATTAAAGTTATGAATAAATTTTATTGTGATTGTGTTTTTCTTAGCATATGATTTTTTATTTTTATTTATTTATTTTTTAATTATATTATTATTATTATTATTATTTTCTTGAGTCAGACGAAGACGGAGATTGATCCAATGTTGATCAACTCTGGTATCTGACTGCAACAGTCCCCGCTTGGAAATGCTAATGAAATAGAAAAAATGATGATGGCGGATGTTCTTCTCTAGGCGATGGATATACCCCTGCTTGCAAATATCATTTTTATTGTTGGGTTCAAAGAGGACTACAATGCAGGGGTTTGTCCCAAGGACCAAATGGATATGGCGATCAAGTATCTTTATGCGCCAAATCTTGATGCTGGTTGGGGTTGAGCCGAGACAGGTTGTTTCAGTACATGCAAATCATATTCAGTTGGCTAAATTTAATAAGAAAGACATGAATGCCAAGGCAATAATATTGATTTCTTTAAAACCCAAGGCCAAGCTATGGGAGAAAATTATCGCAAAAATAGTAAGATCCATAAAAAAACTCTAAAAAAACCATAAAGAAAACTTTGGAAACCCATCTTTGCCACTGCAAAAAATACCCCAATCCAAAATTCATAATCAAACCTCTCAAAAAACCATAAAGAAAACTTTCAAAACCCACCCAATTCCAAAAACCCTTTTTTATATAAGTTTAAGTTGTATATTTACATATTTAGATGTTCTAGAATTTTCCAAGTTATGAATTCATTTATATGATAAAAATATATATTTCAATAAATAGCGATTGCAATCTATCATTAGATTTTGAACCAAATAAATTTAAATGTAAAATTTTTAAACAAATGATTATTATTATTAATTTGCAATGATTTTAAATTTTGGATCGACAAAATTTATGATAGTAATTTAAATAAACTATATTAATTATTTTTTAGGAATAAATTTCACTTTTTTACAATTATAAAAAAACTTTATCTTCTAAAAATAATTCATTATCATTTTTTGAAAATTAGTAATTTTATTATAATTTAATTATTAATTATTAATTAATATTAAAATATTTATTACTTTCTTTTAAACCCAAAAATCATTAACTATAATTACAATAGATTAATGTATATGGAATTATCATCTCATATATATAACTTAAATATATATAGATAGATAATAATTGCGAATTAATGGGGTGGAAAGTTTATTTTGGTCTTGAAAAATAATTGTAAAAGGACAAACCTCGTAATGTGGAATAAAAAGAAGTTTCTATTTGAAATTTTAGTCACCCCTGTTATCTTATATGGATGTGAGGTCTGGGGTTGCAGCATATCTAGAGAATCTTGGAGAAAAATTGAGCAAATCCAGAAGTATTTTGTAATATATAACCTGGAAATTAAAAGCAATACACCCTATCCTATTCTCCTTATAGAAGTAGGTGTTTCCCCTATCTAGAGCCTAGCTATGACTAGGCTTTTGTTCTACAAGCACAAACTCAGTAACATAGGAGATCATAGACTTCCTACACTGGCTTTAAATTCCAACCAAAACCACCTTAGGCTCAAGCGGGGGTGGTATAAAGACACGAGGGCCTAGTTAAACCTTTGGGAGATCAACCAGAATGATGCATTGCAAAACATTAATAACATTAAAAATATTCTTACTTCTAAGTTCAAAGAAAAAATGTGGTGTGAGAAAGATTTAGCAACTAAAAGAAAATTAAGTTATTATAAGAAGGTCATCAACCCCACCCTAGAAGATCAAAAGAATATCTCTGTTTTAAATAGCTCAAAGAAGAAAATTAATATAGCGAAGATTAGAATGAACTCTCATGAGCTCCATAGTGAAACAGGTGGTTGGGCAGTTGGGCAGTTCCTAAAACACCATGGATGGAAAGGATTTGTCATCTATGTGAGAATAGGAACATCGAGGATCAAAAACACTTCCTCTTAGAGTGTGCCTCGTACAACCTCATTAAATCTCAGTTTCATAATCTTTGTCGCAATACTGACGTTCCTAGCTTTTTACGATGTCAAAATTATAATGAGCTTGGAAGGCTTGTCTCCAAGCTTTGAGCATAGGGATAAAATCTTAAATCAAACTAAATAATTTGTTTCTTTAGGTCCGATAGACCAAAGATTGGTCTCAGTGGACGTTAACCATCATCATCATCATCAATAGTAAGAATAGTAACTACGATTTATTATT
>APFE030188692.1:115635-135784 GCA_000404065.3 Pinus taeda
TTATAATAATTTATTACTCACGATTTTCTAATTTTGTATGTCAAGATAAATTATTTTTCTCATAATTTGCTTGCCAAACTCAATTTTATGCATGTATTTTATTTTTCACTCATTTTAAAGATGCTTTTAAGTATCTCCTCTTTTTATACATCTTTTATAATGAAATTTCATTTATTTATATGTTTATGAATCTTCTTTAACCAAGTTCATTTTTTCTCATAATTTGCTTGCCAAACTCAATCTTATGCATGTATTTTATTTTTCACTCATTTTAAAGATGCTTTAAGTATCTCCTCTTTTTATACATCTTTTATAATGAAATTTCATTCATTTATATGTTTATGAATCTTCTTTAACCAAGTTAAATTAAACAGAAGGATTAATAAGATGTGATTGGGGCGGGACTCTCCGATTTACATGTCCATTAAGTACCCCTCAATGGGGGAAGGGTAGCCCAAGATTTGAACCCAAGACTTCCGGTTCGGTGAGACTTCATTTCCACGGCCCTTGCCGCTTGAGCTACCCCATGTGGACTGATTTTTTATATTTTAATAAAAATAAATATTTTTATATAATAATTTGATAGAATTTTTCTCCATTTAGGGTGCATTGATGGGCCATGTGACTTCGCTCCGACATGATAACATGTAAGTAAATAAAGGAGGGTAGGTGGTCTTCCACCTGGCAACATGCATGGTTACATCATTGCCGAGAAAAGGGATGAGTACATGGAAAGCTAATGGTTGTTGCTATGACACAGAGTTAGTTCATCAACATTTAGGGAAGTTATAACTTCATAGGGTTTTGCACAAACAAGAAAAAAGGTCACTCATTATAGAAGGTCATGGAGTAAAGAAGGTTAATAATTCTAAAAGGTGGCAAGAAGGAAATCACATGGTGAGAAAAGAGTGCCTCAACATGCTTATAATTAGCCATCCAAAGTGGGAAGCAAACAAAGTTGATGTTCTCGAATCAACATAATTAATACATGGAACAAATGAGGCTAGGTGGTTTGTTCCTGATCATGAAATGTGGCTACTCCCGTCTTCCCTCTCTCTCGCAAGCATCCTCCCGCAACACATCTGAAAATTACAGGTTTGGACTCTTGATTCTGCCTCTCTAGAATTTCACTTCAATTCTGAATTCTCTCATCTCTTGTTTGCTTTCATTTTTGGGCTTCATTAGTGTTTGGGTTTTGTTGAAAATGCAATAAGAAAATCCTAATTTAATTTTGTCCTTGAATTAAATTAGGAATAAAATTATAATTCCACTTCACAAGACAACTTGTACAAGTTAAATAAGTCAATTTGACTTAGTTGGCTCAATTAATTCGAGTTGAGGGTCTAACTAGAGTCATGTAGAGTGTCTCCTACATTATAGGATCCCTAGTAGAGTTTATTTTGAGTTGTAATTAATTAATTCAGTTTAACTAAGTTAATTTAGTTAAACTAGTTCCAACGGATGGAGGAACTAGTAGGAGGTCAAACAATGGGGTGTTGCTTCATGTGTTCAACCAGTTAACTGATGATTCACTCATAAATAACTCATGCATGTCAGATCTGAGAGTTACCCAGTTGAGATTGGATTTCAAGGGCAGTGTAATATCAGTTGTGTAATCATCTGAATTGTACGGATGGTGCATGCAGTCAAAGGAAGGCCTATGAGGATTACACAATTCATATTGAGGAATTTCCCTAATTAATAGGGGGGGGAATTCCCAAGGAAATAACACAAGGAAATAGGGACTGGGGCAAACCAAAATTTGATTAAGTATTGGCCTAGACTTCTATAGGAATCTCTGAGACATATAGAGATAATGCAGAGGTTGCTTGAGCATGAGGAAAGCATTGTAATTTTCTCATATTTTTTTACTAATGCAATATACAAATAGCATAGGTTTTCAGCTGTGGCTTTGGCCAAGAAATCATTGTGTAATGTGATGATTGAATTCTTTCTCTTGTATGATTAGTGATTTCACGATTGTTTAATTGTTTCCGCTAATGAGTAGAATAGATTCAATTCTATTGTTTTAGTAAATTATAATTAGAAATTTGAATCTATAAGGAATTTCTACATGGTATCAGAGCATAAATCACTCTAGAAGAGGACAATATGAGTTTGTCTTTTGCATGCAAAATTGAATTTGCAATATAATTTCTCAGAGCCAACGAGATGTCGTTCTATGGATTGAGACTCGAATATGCCCTTGAGGGTAGTTCAAACTATATTTCTTGGAAGGACAAGATGGAGGTGGTGTTGGAAGACACCAGGCTGAAGGAATTCATAGACAAAGATATTCCTAAGCCTCTAGCAACTAATGCTCAATATTTGGCAAAGTGGAGGAAATGTGTTGCAAAGGCAAAAATGATCATACTAGAAGGAGTTCAAGATAATATTGTCCCAAACCTCCATAGGAAGGAGACTCCATATGCAATGTGGAAGGCCTTGACAAACCTATTTCATAATAGCAGTGACCATTTGGAAGTTGGCATTGAAGGAAAAATCTTCGAAAAATCAAGATGGAGAAGGGCGACACAATACCATAGTGCTTGAGAAAGTTCACCCAATGTCGAGATGAGCTTGGGAATGTTGGTATTACAGTTGTTGAAGATGATCTGGTTAGCCTAGCACTTTCAAGCCTTCCCAAGAGCTAGCACAACTACCAAGATTCGATAAATGGGAAGGAGAAGCTACCAGAGTGGGAGCATTCATGATCCGACTTGGTGTAAGAAGAGATAAGGCAAAGCACCAAAGATGGAACCTCATCTAAGCATGTTGATGAGGAGAACTTTGCCTTAGCTGGAAAGGCGAAGAAAGGGAAAGAAAAGAAATTCCAATCCAGAGGAAATTCCATCCAGGGCGGCAAGAAGAAGGACTTATCGAAGATTAAATGTTTTCACTATCATGAGCTCGGACACTATGCCATGAAGTGTTCGCACAAGAAGGTTGACAAGAAGCCCTCGGGAGGAGTGGCAGGTGAAGCTCTTGCTTTACATTTCCAGTTGGATTTCACCCTCATTACTTACATGGTGACTTCAGTGATGGGTAGTGTATGGTATTTGGATAATGGAGCCTCATTCCATATGACCGGAAACAAAGAAAATTTCAGTGACTTGGAGGAGAAGGACCTCTAGATGCACATCAAAATGGGAGATGATGGAAAGTATAGTGCTACCGAAATCAATATTGTTACTTTTCAGAGGAAGTGTCATTTTCATCTCACATTAAAAGATGTCATGTATGTTCCAGGTCTAAAGAAGAATTTGGTTTAAGTTTCTATGTTGGAGGATTGTGGCTACAATATGATATTTAGAAAAGGAAAGGATTTCCTTCATCACATAGCCTCAGGACAAGTGAAGCAGATCGGGGTTTGGGTGAAGAAACTCTACAAATATGATGTAGAATATTGTGCTGCCTTGAGCACAAAATTAGAGAAGGTGCAGAGTTAGGACATCGATGAATTGTGGCATAGAATATTTGGCCACTTGCACCATGGAGATTTGAAGATCATGCAACTGATTTCTACAAGACTTCCTAAGGGTGAACTAGAGCAGAGAGATACATGCAAAGGATGTACATTGAGGAAGTACACCAAAGCCACCTTTCATAATAAGGACAATTGAGCACAATTAATCCTTGAAAAAGTTCACTTAGATTTGTGTGGATCGTTCTCGACAACCTCCATGACAAAGCACAAGTATTATGTAATATTTGTAGATGATTTCTCACATAAGTGATGGATTTTCTTCATGCAGAAGAAAGATAATACATTGTCTAAATTTTGTGAATTTAAAGAAGTTGTTGAGAAAGACATTGGTGGGAAAGTGAAGGCTCTTGGGAGTGATAATGGTGGATAATATGTGTTAAATGAATTCAAGAACTGTAGTGCATTAGAAGGAATTCGACGAGAGTTAATAGCACCCCATAACCCACAACAGAATGGGGTGGTTGAAAGGAAGAACATAAGTATTGTGGGAATTGTAAGGGAAATGTTACATAAGCAGCACCTATTGTTGCACTTATGGGTTGAATCATGCAACATAGTTTTACATGTGCAGAACATGAGTCCTTATCAGATTCTCAGAATGAGTACACCAGAAAAAGCTTTTTTAGGTAAGAAACTAGATGTAGCACACTTCAGGATATTTGGTTCATCCATTTACTATCATGTTACAAAGGATGCAAGGAAAAAGAGAGCCAATAGTTGAGTTTGGCATATTTGTGGGGTACACTCATACACCTCACAGCTATCGGGTGTACCGACCATCTCATAGGATGACTGAGGTTTGTAGAGATGTGGTGTTCGATGAAGAGAATGCCATGATATGTTCCCTTGAGAGAGATATTCAGTTACATGCAGATGAGGAGCTTTTAGCTCCAAAGGAAGAACCTCAAGATGATGTGGAGAAACCACATGTAGAGGAGAAGAGAGTGGAAGCACCCACTCGTGCAAAGACTTCCAGATATGGAAGGAAGCACACCAGAGAGGCTAACAGATTAATGCATCCATCATAGTGCAGACAAAGGAAGTCATCGTTTGATACACTGGCTACATGGCTCTGATGAGTGAGAGTGTAGAGATTGAGCCATCCTCATTTGAGGAAGCAGTACATCAACCAGTATGGGTTGATGCCATGATAGAGGAGTATGAATCCATTATCAAGAAAAGTGTTTGGGAAGTGGTCCCAAGACTAGCAGATAAGTTAGAGGTGAGTTCCAGATGGCTTTACAAGGTAAAGAAAGAAATAGATGGGAGTGTCGAGAAATACAAGGTCATATTTGTGGCCATATGGTTCTCTCATGTGGAGGGAATCAATTACAAGGATACCTTTTCTCCAGTAGCAAGGCACTCTACAAACATATCTATTCACTTTTAGCATAGATGGGATGGAAGATACATCAGATGGATGTGAAGACAACATTCCTCAATAGAGTTATTGAGGAAGAGGTGTACATTGCGTAGGTAGAAGGATTTGAGACCTTGAACAAAGATTCGCATGTGTTCAGACTCAAGTGAGCATTGTACGGATTGAAACAAGCACCTCGTGCTTGGTACACCAAGATTGATAACTATTTCACCAGGGTAGGCTTAACCAAAAGTGAAGCAGATGTGAACCTTTACTATATTGTGGTTGAAGGTAAATTGTTGATTATATTTTTATATGTCGATGATTTAATTCTAACGGGTGATGAGAACCTACTAAAATCTTGCAAAGAGGATGTTGCAAAAGAATTCGAGATGAAGGACCTGGGGTTCATGCATTATTTCCTTGGTATGGAAGTATGGCAAGGAGATGAAGAACTGTTTGTCTCTCAGGGCAAGTATTCCAATGAGATACTGAAGAAGTTCCACATGGAGAGAAGCAAACCCATGGAGACTCCTCTAGCAAGAAATTGGAGGAAGGAAGATGCTACTTCAGGTGAAGTAGTGGAGGCTACTATTTATAGGAAACTTGGGGGTTCACTTATGTATATGGTGAACACATGACCAAACATATGTTTTGCAGTTAACTGGCGTAGTCAAGAAATGGTTAAGCCAACCAAACTTTATTAGAAGGCAACTAAGCATGTGTTGAGATAACTCAGAGGCACCACACAGTTTGGTCTTTGGTACAGACGTACAGAAGGAGTGAAGCTGCAAGGCTTCAAAGATGCAGATTTCACAGGGAGTCCATCCAATAGGAAGAGCACATCAGAGGGAATCTTCAGTATTGGGTCAACAATGTTTTCTTTATATAATAGGAAGTATAGATCAGTTGCACTCAATTCAACAAAAGCAAAGCACATGGCTATTAGTCAAGCAAATTGTGAGGCTCTCTGGATTAGGAAGATCCTTGTTGGGTTATTTGGTCAGCAGATGGATCCTACAGTGATTTACTGTGACAAGTAGAGTTGTATCAAACTCTTTGAGAATCCATTTTTTCATAATCGGTCCAAGCATATCGACGTACAATATCACCATCTACGAGATTGTGTTTAGAGGAGAATCATATTGCTAGAGTACATTCCTACAAAGGAACATGATGCAAACATCTTGACTAAGGTATTGTCAAGAGGAAAATTCGAGTTCCATACATGCAAGATTGGGGTATCTAATAATCCATTTCTTGTAGAGAGGGAGTGTCAAAAATGCAAGAAGAAAATCCTAATTTAATTTTGTCCTTGAATTCATTTAGGAATAAATTTGTAATTCCACATCACAAGACAACTTGTAGGAGTTAAATAAGTTAATTTGACTTAGTTGGCACAGTTAATTCAAGTGGAGGGTCTAACTAGAGTCATGTAGAGTGTCTCCTACATTATAAGAGCCCTGGTTGATTTTATTTTGAGTTGTAATTAATCAAATCAGTTTAACTGAGTTAAAGTCAGTTAAACTAGTTCCAACTAATGGAGGAACTAGTAGGAAGTCAGACAGTGGGGCGTTGCTTCATGTGTTCGACCAATAAACTGATGATTCACGCATAAATAACTCATGCATGTCATATAAAAGAGTTACACAGTTGAGATTGGAGTTCAAGGGCATTGTACTATCATTTGTATAATCATCTTAATTGTACAGATGGTGCATGCAACCAGAGGAAGGCCTATGAGGATTACACAATCCATATTGAGGAATTTCCCTAATCAATAGGGGGGAAATTCCCAAAGAAACAATGCAATGAAATAGGGACTTAGGCAAGCGAAAATTTGGTTAACCGTTGGCCTAGGCTTGTCTAGGAAGTTATGAGACAGATAGAGATAGTGCAAAGGTTGCCCAAGCTTGAACAAAACATTGTAATCTTCTCATATTTTCTAACTAATGCAATATACAGATAGCATGGATTTTTCGTTGTGTCTTTGCCCAGGGAATCATTGTGTAATGTGTTGATTGAATTATTTCTCTTGTATCCTTCGTGATTTTGCGATCATTTAATTGTTTCTGCTGATGAGTAGAGTAGATTCAAGTCTATTTTTTTGGTAAATTAAAATTAGTAGTTTGAATCTACAAGGAATTTCTACATGTTTCTCTCCCCTCGTTGGGCCAACCAATTATGGGTGATATTTTTTTTCTTTAGTTTCATCCCCTTTCTTCCTATGTATTTCTACTCCCCTTCCCCCTCTCTAGTCCCCACCCTGATCCCCTTGCTGATTATCTTGGTTGTCCCTCCTTGTTTGTGTTTTTCCATGCCTCATCCTCTCTTTGCTTTGTTCTCTTAAGGCCCTCTCCCACTCTCCCTTCTACTCACCCCCCTATTTCATCTACTTCTGGTTACCCTCCCCGGTTTTTTCCTAGACTGTGGTCCTCGCCTGTTCCTGCATGACTTGGCATCAATTAGTTGGACCATCTCACAAAGGCAGGCGAGGATGCTCTAGTCCCTTCTCTTCACCAGACTTCAATTCTCCCTCCATTCTTGGCACCCGTGCACATTCAACTACCATAGCAACTATGGATATATACAGGGATTTAATCCTTGCAACTATTTAGAGAACAATATCTAATGTGGAAGAACAAGTAAGGAAATCCTAGAGGCTCATTATTGACATGCATGTGAACTAGGAAAATAAAGACTGGATCCTAGACATTAGGAATTACACCAAAACCAAGGCTTCCTCCTACATGCAAACAATCAACCTATATTGGCATATAATGAGTAATGGGAAGAGTGAGCCACAGAGAAGGTTGATACTCAATAGGAATTAATCATATCTATGGAAAATCTAATGAAGAAAGTGGAAAAAATTAACAAGAAAATCACACTCCTAACTAAAAGTCTGACAAGCATGGATCCCTCTACATCAGACTCTAATAGACAGCCTCAACCATCAAGCTCGGAGGACACCCTTAGAAAATGAAAAGCTAGAAAGCACCATCTCATGCCAACAATTTAGTTTCACTAGTTTTTCCATAATTACTAGTTTATTTTCGGTGTTCTAAGTAGCACTCTATATAGTTTTTTAGTATCAAACCTTCAAGTTATGAACAACATAAACAATTACAAAAAAATTGCTTATACTACTAGTTTAGTTTCCAAGGGATAAATCGTAAAAATGGTCACTAATATATAATCATGTTTTTAATCCTAATATAAAATTAAAAAACAAACAAAAACAAACCATAAATTTTATACTTTACTAATATAAATTAAATATTTATTTCATTTATTTTTTATAATAATTTAAAATTATTGATAAATAGTTCACAAACACTAATCAAAATTTTAATTAAAAATACATAGACTCTATTTATAAGCAACCATTTTAACTATAACGAATCCATATTAACCTACACCGTATTCACAGTAAAAACCTAACCAAACCACCTAATATAATATTTTTCTTTAAAATAGACACCTAACCAAAACACACTATAATGTTTTAATAAAATTCCACGCGCCTTAGTAAAATGTCGGTGATCCTCCCATTCACACTTTTCCCAGAGTTGAAAAACTAAAACTATATTATTGTACAGAGACTCTCACACAAAAATGCCCAACTTTGAATGGATTTGTGTCAACAACCAACGCATGGCAAAATCAGGTTACTCACGTGGGTGGTGTGGTTTGGACTAAAAAAAACAAACACGTGACAAGAAAATGGTGATCCATAAACAAACACATATTATAAAAATGTGATCCAATCAAATCTCAATGAGAAAGGAGGAGGTTGAGTTTGAAATTTCTAAAAGGGTAAAGGAATGCAAATTTGAATATTGCATTAAAGTGTTGAATAATTAGTGTGTGATGCACATTGTACCGTAAATTTTATTGTAATTTATATATATATGGATGGAGCTGGATAAATTTAATATTTAATTAAATTAATTTTATATTATTTTATAAAAAATTTATTTGTTAAGTTGTTAGGTAAATTATAGATTTAAGGTTTAAAAGTAATTATGTAAGAGGATCTCAGGGTTATAGTGGTGGTTTGGGAATCAATGAGGTCTGTTTAGTACGATCGACCAATTGCATTTTCCTTGGTAACAAAGAAATCACAATAGTATTTTTTTTAACTTAATTTTATACCCTTTCCATATTTTAAATTGAAAATAGTGAAATGGAGTATTTTGTTTTTTTAATTAAAAATTCTCTTCTTTTAGATTTGATTATTATATTATTTATCATCTATCTCGATACTTTTAGAGTGGAAAGATTAAAGGAATCAAATTCTAGGATTCATTTTGCTAGTGGGTCCTAATTTGTAGAATTGGTAGCTGAAACTTTCTAGAGTCATTTTGAGACATTTGACAACAATTTTTTGGGATCAAAACATTCTCACATTAGCACTACACTACTAATGTTGTTACACATTCATATATCTTTCTATCAATGCAAGAAATACATCAATCAAAGTTTGTATGCAAAAATTATGCCTCCCTAAAGTTGACCTTCCGGTTTGGCCACCATGGTTCGAGAGGATGCCATGTTAGCCCTTACTACTCATGCAAAAGGCTAGCTGCATATGTACCATGAAGAATACTTTATAAGGGTCAAAGTTGTTACTACTTAAGAGTTGGAGTCAAACCTAACATTTCGTTGGCTATTGGGCTATGTTAAAATCAAGCCACTAGGAGTAAGGGTTCCATTATATACTATTATATCTTGTTCAATATTAGAGAAAAGCAACTGGGAGTGGGAGTTAGAGCATAAAATATGGGGTTAGTGTTTTATAGTGATATAACAAGCCATAGGTCTCAAGTAATTCCATGGAGAATTCTTTCTCCTTTGTACCTACTTTATTTCCATATAATAAAAAGAGAGTAGAGCAACCTTACCTCCCAGTCGACTTTTCTCTCATAAGGGTTTCCTAGACCAAATATTTGTGTTTATTGTGGATGGTTTATGAATATATTTGGTTTCTCTCTATTTTCACATTTTAACTATTTCATGCATAAGCAAAAAATCAATAATTAACATATCTAGAATCTAAAGGAATTTAACCTCCATTGTCTATATTTCAATTTAATTTATCAGATATGTTGTCATGAACTATCCAACAAAATATCCATGATAGTTTATAGATCATAGTGATATCAAAGCAAGTTTCTTTAGAGAATCTCATGGGAAGTTGTAGGGGATCTAAGAATTAACTTAAGTAGAAAGTCACATGACCTTAGCCATGGAACAACCTGTTCATAATAAAGAGAGATTTGTGACGATGGAAGTGTAGATCATCGACAACATCTGTAATATTAATCTCTTTATAGCATCTCTATCAAACAAACTTGGAATTGGAGAAGGTGGAGGTTCCAACTCAGAGGTCATATCAAAGTGGAAATCAAGGGATCATGAAGAATTGGAAGAGAAGTCAAGGAAAGAACCAAGAAAGAGTGGTTGGTTTTGAGAGTTATTACCCATTCACAGTCCGTACCTAAGATAGAAGAGAAGGCCAACATAAATCCATACCAAGATGAGATTGATGTCTTAAAACTAATTCACCAGTTGCAACAATTAGAAGTGTATTTTAGAATTCACCATGTTGTATTTGTTTCTCGAAAGGTAGTTTTTGTCTACAAAATTGCGCCAAGAAACCAACTTGACCAATCTTTAGGTTCAAGCTGACCCTCGAACCAGAGGGGGTTCCCTCAATATTACGAGGCTTTTAAATGTTGTTCATTGTCACTGGAAAACAACCTATGAAGCACAAAGGCCAGATCTAGGATTTATTGTATAGGTGCTTGTTCATAAGTCTCAAATCCCTAGTTAACATATAAATCCCTCTCTTGTAGAGGCCTTATCAAAGTGCCAATGTTCAACTATGGAAAAAAAAAGCATATCTTGAAAGCGTTTGGTAGAATAATAGAAGATAAATTAGATAATTAAATATCCTCCCTGAATACCTGATCATATAATATAGCAGAGGCGCAAAGAAGAATCTATATAGCCCACATAAATACATTTAATAGACGACATAAGGCAACAATTTAATGATGCAGAGGTACTAATTTAAACAACCTGTTCAATTAGTTATTCTCAGTAATGATTATAACTTTGCAGGGGTTTTCAAGGAAGTTAATCCTCAACTTAGCTTTACCTTGTACCTATATATTACCTCAAACATATGAAGAAACAAATTATGGAATCACTAGAAAAAACATACATCATAAACATATTCTGTCATAAAACTGAAACCAGAAGCCATTGATTACAATTTTTGCAACAAGAGATTTTACAAAAATGGTTAGCGTTTTGGCATCAAAAGCCAACCCTTTTAGATTACAAATCAAAGAATATATAGAAAAATATAATCCTAAACCTGTTACATTTTCCTGGAATAAAAATCTAAACAATAAACCAAAAATAAAAACAATTTCTGAAAAACTGCAAGAAATTTGGAGTTGTTTGGAAGTCTTCTGCTGCTAGGTGTTTTTTAACTATTGATATCTCTACCTCTAAATCTAAATAAAATTGACTGTTGACCTTCCCTTTCTTCATATGCTAAAATCATGTTCATTGCTAGATTATAAGAGTCAAATACATTATAAATGGAGCCCAAATTTTATTTAATAAATTTATTTAATTAATTTGAATTATTATTTTTAATTTGGAATTATTATTTATTAATTTTATTTTAAATATGTGCATTTTAATTTTAAAATTATAGTTATATAAAAAATTATTAAAGTTATTAACTAACATTTATTATTATTATTAAAATATAACAGTTTAAATCAAATATAATTCCATCTGGCCACCGACATTTAAGGAAGGTGTGGCGAGGGGAGGGAGGGTCCTCAATTTTTACCATCGGTTTTCACTTAATGTTACGTGTCATTCTGTCATGAATTACGAAGCCTCCTCTCCATGGTTTTCAAAACAACTAGGGGAGGGTAGGGGGAGCGACACGGGAGAGTCCTCAATTTTTACTATCAGTTTTCCCTTTAAGTTACGTGTCAAATTTTGGTGGGCTACAAAAATTGGTGGCGGGACATTTAATTTTGATTTTTATTAATTGCTTTTTAATAATTTTTAAGCCTAATTAATTTTTTAACTTTAACTAATATCAATATATATATGTTAATTTAATTAATTTACCTTATGTAAATTTTTTATATTTAATTAATAATTAACATTATCATTGATGGATGATTTTTATTTTATTTGTTTTTTATTTATTATTTTTTTTTTTTTTCTGGAAAAAGTCGTAAATTTCATTAAAAGAGAAAATTACATTTTGTAGATGCTAAGCATATGCATATAGTAAGGCATTGCTTGTCCAAAAAGATAAATAGTAGTGATATAGTGCTCCATGCAGGGAGCATGCTGATCAAAAAGCAAAAACATTGTAGTCTCTTCGACAGAGAGAGTATAGTGCAACATAGTTTTGTGATAAAAAGTAGGAGTAAACATAAATATTTACATATAAACAAAATAAGCTTCCTGACTCATGTTGAGCCTTAAGTTATGCTTATGGGTCTATAAACGGTCTATGATAGTGCTGATAGGTAACACCATCTTTCTCCTCGTGGATCAACCAAGTACCATCATCCCTGTGTGTTGCTTCCTTGGATAGGTGGTCGGCCGCTGTGTTGCGCTCCCTGTAAATGTGTTGGCAAACAAAAGAGTCAAAAGACGAGATGAGTCTGTGAGTATCCTCTCAAATATGCCTCATTGAGTATGCATTGCAGTTAGATTTTTTGTTTAACCAGTTGCATACTAATTTTGAGTCTCCGAAGAGTTGAAGATTCATGCACTATTTGTTCTAGGCAAAGTGAATGAGGTGTTTCGCAGTTAAGAGCTTGACATAGTTATTGGTTCCTCTTCCCAAACCCATTTGTATTTTGTAGGAATGGGTTTTTGATATGTGTAAAATGGCCCCCCCCCCACAACCTATCTCCTGTGCCGAGCCATTGAAATATGCCCATGGCATGAGGGTATTTATGATTTCCGGCATGATGTTCCTGTGATGCTATTTTGTGGTTTCTTCTGGAATAGATTGGTAGTCAGCTAAAATCCTAGATAGTATAGAGGGACAATGTGGGGCCTTTTGCTGAAATATAATTCGGTTCCTGGCTATCCATATACCCCAACAAATGAGTAGTGGTATATTCCTCTCCTTACCCGTGGCATACTTCCACTAGTTGTTCCAAGCCTCTTTTATATTATCGCCATGCCACCGACATGAAGTGGGGAGCGATGAGAGAAGGCTATTCCATAGCTCTTGTGTGATAGGATAATCCAGAAAGAGGTGATCATTATCTTCACTGCAGTTCCTGCAGAGGTAGCACCAAAATGATCGCAAATAGGATCGCTTCATGAAATTTTCACCAATCGGGATTTTGTTGTGTTGTATAGACCACAATAGCAACCTCATTCTAGGGGCCACTTTTAGCTTCCACATAAGGCTCCACCAAGGCTCAGTGGCTTGGGGCTTATATGGTTCCATCAATACCAGATATCCTATCTTGGGTGCATATGAGCCATGTTTAGCAAATGCCCATATAAGTTCATAATCCCCTTTTGTGATCTTGATGTGAGCCTCTGTTATTTCATGCATGTTGAGAAGATCATATTGGGCACAGTCTGAAAAATTATAAAATGTGGTATGTATAGAGGTTGAGGAGGTTGGGGCCCCAGATAAGTGGTGGCTTGCCAAGATAGGAGGATGGCTTCTTGTTCGTAATGGCCAGCAAAAAGTTGATAGAAATTTGGGGCTTTCTAGATAGTGGTGGCCAACAAGCTATAGTTTGAGTCATGTCTCCTCAATGGTAGTGGCTAATCTATATAAATATTTGCTTGACAATGTTAGAAAAGTAACTAGGCTTTTTCTTCATATTTATCTTTACACTTGTATCAATTTGTATTTTATGTAAAAGAAGAAAATTAATCTTGTTTTTTCAATCATGTGTTTCATGCTCAAGTGTAGGCTAAGCATGTTTTTCGTGCTTCTAGGGATTTTTGAGTTAAGAAGTCCCATTTGGGCTCTTTGTAACAAGAAATAAAATTTATTTTTTATACCAGAAAGCCAATTTTATCTTCCAAGGCCAAGTTGGCCCTGCTAGAGAAAGTCGGCCTAGGAGAGGCATATTCAACCCCTTGACAAGGGTATATATTGGAAGAGACTTTGACCTATTTGGCCATTCATTCATTCATTCAATCAATTCACCAAGAAAGGAAGGAAGAAGAAGAAGGTATGGATTTTTTGATTTTTTTTGCTCATACGTGCCAGTATTCTAGGGTTTTTGTGTGAGTTGTAGGGTCGAGGATTGTAGGTTTAAATCACAGAACTGAAGCAGAGGTTTGGGACTTTGAATTGAAGCATAATTTTTGAGTTTGACCATCTTTGACATGACAAAATTTGACATATTTTAAGAATACTTTTGGAAGTATAACTTGGTGCTTGGAGGATGTCTTGGTCTTTTGGCCTTGGAGGTTTCATTTTGATTTGAATCTATAAGAAGAGGATTGTTTGGGTTTTCCCCAATTGTGGGATTTTGCCCTGGATTGACGCCTATATCTTGTGTTCTTTGTGTCTTTGTGATCTTCATGTTTTGGTAATTTCTTGATGAAGAAGTAAAACTAAGTAATAAAAATCCGACAAATAGTACGAGTAATTATCAAGTAAGGAGAATAAATTTTAATCTACAATTACCTTGATTTCCCAACGTGGTATTAGAGCTAAGGTTGGTAGAAGGAGATCAGAAGATCACAGGTTGTTAACATTATGAAAAGAAATAAATTCTACTACAAGAAGGATCCAAAGTATGATACAAATATTATTGTGGGTTGACTCAAGTTTCCTTTGAAGTTATATAAAAGTTTTTGTTCTTGAGTCTTGGGCAATTGTAAAAGATATACTATCTACCATACGAAGTTTTAAAAATCACCTTTGATTCACATTTGTAAGGAAAGTAGATATATGTTATATTGTAATTCAAATTTTTCTATGACAAGCTCTCTCCATTTCATGACAACAATGCAAAGGTTTTCAAGTCACCTTCTCCAAGATATGACTGATATACAAAGTTATGGAACATTTAATCGAAGTTATGATTCAAAGTCTAAAATAGTGATGTAAGTTCTAAATGACACATTGATCTCTTATTTTAATGCAAGGTTCTTCTTGGAACAAATGCAAGTTATACAATTGTGATGTGAGTTCCTCGTTAACCATGAGTAGGTTGATAGTAAAAATAATACAAGCTATGAAGTTGTTCTATGATTCAAGTTCTTCATTCAATAATACGAGTACTCCTTCAAGTATGATGAGAAGTTATATATATCTCAAGCAATATGACCTCAATATATGATGATGAAGCTTGACATGTGTCACCTTGATCTGTGGGTTACCTTCCTCAACATGATAATAATATGCATGATATGAGCTACATCAATGATGTGTGACAAATCCTCCAAGGTCTAGTAGTGATATAAGTTCTTTCTGAGCCTCTTAAGGAGACTGAGAAGATGAAAGAGAGAAATTGAGATGTAGTCCAGGTAAAGGCTAAAATTGAAGGCCAAGGTGGGATACTAAGGAGGATGTGATCTAATCCATTCTAATGAAACTTTTTTTATAATACTTTGACTGATAAAGATTTAATTTCTCAAGGAGTAAGTTGGGTTTTATATTCTAAATTCAAGTCATGCTCATGAAGGACTCATTCCTACAATGAAACAACCAAGTTTGAAAGAAGATCATCTATGTGATTGAGCTACACATATAGGAAGCCTAGTGAATTTAAGGAGAAGGTTTTTTTGATATTTTTTCTTCTTATGACTATTAGGCTGAGTAGGTAAGAGCTGGTAGCAAAGGAAGGAGGTGAATTTTGGGCATGTTTTGTGTATACTTTATGGTGAAAATTTCTCTGAAACTCGACTGAAGTTTTTTGTGTTGGTAGAGGAGACACTTAGCCCTAGTCTAGGGCTGGTCTAAGGCCTGGTCATGCTAGAACAATAGTGCAAAATAAGGCCTAGAGATAGAACATAAGAGGATGATTTTTTTAGGAGAATTTGCGAAGTTTTGAGGGAAGAATTAGGGTAGATGTAAGCCCTAAGCAGTGCCACGTCATACTTCATATTCTAGCACAGGTCGAAACTTTAAGAAGAAACAAAAGGAATCTAATTATTGTATGATGAATGAGCCTTATGTTGATGTTCTCTAGTGGATAGAAGGTCCAAGACTGGACAGATTGTTGGAGCATCTTGTGCTTTTTGGAGGGAAGCAAGTAGGTGTTCCTTGTATGCCCTAAGTGCAGGGCTGAAAAGAAAATTTGGTTAAAGTCTAAACGACTAGTTTTGAGTAAAAGAAGAAGGATTCTCATATTCAAGAAAGAATAATTCTTCTGTGTAATTTCAAGTTGAAAGAAGGGTTTGTTTTGGGGGATGAATTAAATAGTAGGCCTTACAAAACAACGTCACATCTCTCTGTGGAAGCCACGTAGGAAGAGGGTCCTTTGGTGAGGATTTTTTGTTGTTTTTTGCAGGTACGAGGAAGACCTATAAAGGATCGAATGGTGTAGGATCAAATCTGAGGTTGTTTAGAGGGAAGAATTGAATAATACCTTTGTATAGTGAGTGCAAAAGTTGGTTCACTATTGTGTGGGCATATTTTTGAAAACCCTAAGGATAATGAAGCAATGGAGATTCACTATTAAGTGGATTGTGCTTGCAAGACCTTATGATAGTCATATTGAAGCAAGCCAAGTCACTATTGAAAGACAATTTGATTGGTGCCCTTAGGACTATAAATTTGAAGCAAAAATAAGACAATTACAGGGTTGTGTATAGAAACCCTAAGGATAGTCATCTAAGAGGATTGACAAGAAGGTATATTTGAAGGCCCTGAGAATTGGCTATTTTGGAAAGATGAGAATAGAAACTAGAGGGAAGAATTATTTGAGTCCATGGAGATGTTTTGATTGATAGAAATTGATTGGGAAGGTCAACTAATTTTTGTTCAAGGCTTACTCAATAATAGATTGGCTAACCTTGTACTATAATAATCAATTAGTTGAAGGAACTATATGGTAGACTATATTCAAGGCAAGAAGCAGTGTAGTGCATGAATTAGTGTTGGACATCGTTCAAGAAGCAGTAGATGAAGACCTCAAGTATAGGATCATGCACTATTAGGACGTGGATATGGAGCCCTAGTTCAAGAAGTTGCAAGATGAGAAAACTCAATGATAAGAGGGATAGTTGAGGAAGTTACAAAAATTGCAAATAGCTGATGTAAGGGAACTATGAGTACTTTCGACACAAGTTGAGTCTTATTGATACACTCTCATTGTTTGAGAGGGAGTGAGCATGGATTTCTCCTCTCGGATTAAGAGGGAGTAAGGTTGGACATTATTTCTCCTTGTGTCAGGTATTGAGATGGATCAAGATTAATATCTTAGGTCAAGTACAGAAACATGGATAAGGAGAATGGTGGATTGGATAAGCATATTGGACAAACATTCTTGAGTCATGCACTGTGATAGATTAGGATGGAGATCCTAAGTCAAGTGCATGGACTTCGATAAAGAATGGTTTGGTGGACAGACATTTCCTTGAGAGAAATGGTCCAGTGGAGGACATGCTTCGGGTATCCTTGGTGGAGTATGTACCTCAGTGACGCGTCCCATGGAATGCTTCCCAACATTGTGGAGAGATAGAATGTACTTGTCAAGGCCTTGGTAATGTGGCAATGATGGCTATGATGATACTATAATTATTGATGCTTATCAATATGTATCCCTTCTTAAGTGAATATTTCAACTTGAGATAGACCTGTTGAGTTATTATGAATACCTTCCCAATTAAGAGGGAGTGTTGGAAAAGTAACTAGGTTTGATATTCATATTTATCTTTGTACTTGTATCGATTTATATTTTATGTAAAAGAAGTAAAATAATTATATTTGTACTAGCATGGATTTCATGCTCAAGTCTAAGTTAAGCATGTTCTTCATGCTTCTAGGGATTGTTGAGTCAAGAAGTTCCATTTTGGCTCTTTGTAACAAGAAAGGAAAAATATTTTTTATACTAGCAAGCCAATTTTATCTTCCAAGACCAAGTCGGCCCTGCGAGATAAATTTAGCCTAGGAGAGGCCTATTCGACCCCTTATAAGGGAAAAATTGGAAGAGACTTTGACCTATTTGTACATTCATTCATCCATTCGATGTTTGCATCAAGAAAGGAAGGAAGAAGAGTGAAGGACAAGGAAGAAGGAGAAAACTAAAGGAACAAGAAAAATATTTGACTTTTTCAACTATGTTTCTCACACGTGCGAGTATGCTAGGGTCTTTCTGTGAGTTGTAGGGCCAAGGATTGCAGGTCTGAATTGTATAACTGAAGCAAAAGGCTGGTACTTTGAGTTGATTCAAAATTTGTGAGTTTGACCATAGTTGTCTTGGTAAACTTTGACTTGTTTGAAGAATATTTTTGGAGGGCTGACTTGGTGCTTGGAGGAGGTCTTGGTCTTTGGGTCTTGGAGCTCTCATTTTGATCTAATTCTATAAGAAGTGATTGTTTAGGTTTTCGCCAATTGTGGGGGTCTTCCCTAGATTGAAGCCTATATCTTGTGGTCTATGTGTGTTTTTGTGATCTTCATGTTTTGGTAATTTGTAATGACCCTGGTGAAAATTTCATGTAATAAAAGTTAATAAAGGAAAAATAAGACCAGGATTAAGGGACACATATTCCAAGTTGAATGTTGAGCAAATATATCCTAGTGGGCATCATTGGATGTGTTTATGGCTAAGGAAAATTGCAAAGCCAAAGGAAAAGGCATTAAAATGAAAAAAGGCATTTTTGGCACATTTGTTTATGAAAATAAATGAAATTAGGAGAAAAGTAAGGTGAAAGGTCACAGGTTTCATGTAAGGAGGAAAATGAAGGAAAATAATTGAAAATGAAGAAAACAAAGGCTTCATTAATAAAAAGGCTTCTGAGGATCACTTGGTAACCTTTTTCCAGTTTAGTTTTGGAGCTTTGTCATTATTCTCTCTCTCTCTCTCTCACACTTGGTCACTTAGATTTTTCTTGGATCACTCTAGCTTTGGATCAAGGAAGGAAAATCAAGCAAAGGGAAAGGAAGGAAAGCAAGGATCAAGGAAGGAAGAGCAGGATCAAGAAGCTTCTGCAGGAATACTTGCAAGTAACATATTGCATGTGTGATTTCCCAGTTGTTTTTGACATGCATGGCTTTGCATGTTGGTGTATGGTTCTCTTCTTGTTGGTGGCATGGTTTTGTAGGGTTATGATAGTGGTTTTCAACGTAGCCTTTCCTTTTTCCATCTGCCATGGTGTGTTGGGATTTTTATCTCAGTTTTTACCTTTGGATTGGACGAATGTATTTCAGAATCTAGGGCAGAGGTTGTCTCAAGGTACATTCCCAAAGGCCTAGGAATCCCTTGACCATTTTTGGCAAGATACATGGTAAATCCTGATGGAGGAGTCTCAGTTTAGGGCCTAGTGATCTGGGTTTGGATTGTGGTAAAGCATGAGAGACTGGTCTCGGTTTAGGGCCTAGTGATCTGGGATTGGATTGCGGTAAAGTCTGAGAGACAATGAGATGGAAAATTTCCTCAAGCGTAGTGGTGGATTCCGAATGGAATTCCAAGTCCGGTTCAATTTTGTGTTCAGAGCACCAGTTTTTGTGTGATCACGATTTTGTGACAGTGTAGGTGGTTTAACCTCTGGATTCCCTTGGTTGTTTTTGGATTGGTTTATCCATGAGATCCCACATTCATGCTTGGAATATGGCATGGGGGTGGATAGTTTAAAGAAAGATTTGGTTAAGCCATGTCTACAGTTAGGTGGTATGTGGAAGTTCTGAACCTGGTCAGTTTTTCTTATGATTAATGAAATCCAAGTTCTCTTGCTTTTGTACTTGTTTATATGTGGATTTAATGGCTCTTATATCTCTGTTATTTCCATGGTTTTATGATGGTTATGATTGATGAGCCCCAATTTTGGTACAATTTGGGCTCATTTTGGCCTATTTTACTTGCTCAAACCATTCATTTTTATTTGCTTATGCATGCATTTCTTAGTTTATTCATGTTGTTTGTAGGAAGAAGGTTAGACACTTTATCTACGTGACTAATGCATAATGATTCCAGGTTTTGGCATTAAAAAGGGAGCAAGAGACAACGAAAAAGGGGATAAGGAGACAATGAGGTGGCACTGCTGATTTTGTGGAGAGATGACCACGGTCTTGGGACATTCCTCGTGATTCCCACCAA
>APFE030188692.1:153247-175748 GCA_000404065.3 Pinus taeda
GATGAGCCCCAATTTTGGTACAATTTGGGCTCATTTTGGCCTATTTTACTTGATCAAACCATTCATTTTTATTTGCTTATGCATTCATTTCTTATTTTATTCATGTTGTTTTTAGGAAGAAGGTTAGACAATTTATCTACGTGACTAATGCATTATGATTCCAGGTTGTGGCATTAAAAAGGGAGCAAGAGACAACGAAAAAGGGGATAAGGAGACAATGAGGTGGCACTGCTGATTTTGTGGAGAGATGTCCACGGTCTTGGGACATTCATCATGATTCCCACCAAGAACTCCGAGCTCCAATCCATCTCCCCTCCGAGCTTAAGAAGCAACCAGCTGTCCTACAGGAACAACAGTCATAAACTGTTCTACAGGAACAGTAGTTATGACTGCCCTACCGGATCCGTAGTTAGACTCTAGTTGGACAGCCGAGCTCCTAAAATCAAGGGCACTCGGTGGATCATCGTTTTTGTATAAATATGAAGGCCTTAGCCTTAGATGGTTGTTGAAACTCTCGTATTGCTATTGTAATTTTGGAGCACAGTTCAGTTTTCGTTCCTTTTTGTAAGCCAATTTGGCATGACATCAGATTATGAATAAAGAAGGCGGTTTGTGATCTAGTTCTGAGTTTCTTAAGGAGACTATAGCTCTCAGGTTAGGGCCCAACCTGAGAGCCATAGATCCCCTCTGCTGTAGTGTTGTTTCCATTTCATTTCCAGCACTTTAAGTTTTCGTTTGCACATGCAATTCGAATTACAGTTTGGTGATTTTCTTTTCTTATGAGTAGGATAGATTTTGCTTATGATGCAGTTGTTTCCACTTGTTTAGTGTAGCAGAGGATAGATACCATCAATTGGAGCTCCAGCAAAATGGTTGTTAAGGCTCATTGCCATCTCTCTTGAAGATTGGGGTGCAGTCCATAACTAGCCACCAAAAACACGCATTACTTTACTTGATGATTGCTGTAATACAGTCATGGTTTTGATTAGATGCTTCCTTGTCATTCACACCTGCACACATACTTTCATCACAGCCTCATACATATTTCTCTTCACGTTTTGGATTGCTGTTCATTGAATTCATGGCATAAGTAATTTAGGTTGATGCATTTTCGGTTTGGTGACAGTCATAATCATTTGTTTCATTTACACTCCTCTTTCTCATTCCACTACCATCTCCTCCATCTTGATCACGCATGCAAACATATCTCCTCGACCTTCATGTCGTTCTGTCTTCCACTCCTCACGTAACTTCATTTCCTCACCTTTCATTGACATAACCATTTACCTTCAACACACTCCCTAAACCCATTTCCCATCTCATTCCTCCACTTCTGAGCCATCACCAGCCTTATCCCTACCTCACATATCTCTCCCTACCATTCCGTTACTCCTCCATCACTTCAAACCTCCACGGTAGGTCATCCTGTAGCAGTTTAGAGACATCCTGTAGAAACCTCTGAGTATCCTGTAGGATCCCCTGCAGACATCCTGTAGGAGGCCATTCACCCGGTTGCTGAGCCTCTGAATGTGGAAAACCTCTATGGATGGATGCTAAGGGTCCATAGGGACCTCACCTAGCCTCCCCAACCTGTTCCACGCTTTCCTTCCTTCTCCATCCCAGCTGCACAACCAAACCCTAATTAGCACACAATCACAATCATTCCACCCACTTAAAGGAAAAATACAAAAAACATGTCTTTTATGATGCAAGCAGTTTAGATCCATGCATTTTCACTTATTAGAGATAGTAGCAGCATTGGTAGAAGTTTCATTCACATTCTTTGCATTATAGAAGTTAGACTAGTCAAATTAGGGTTTCCTAGGTTTACATGCTTTGGTTTGTTTTCAGTTCCTTTTTGTCAAGTAGATTAGTCTTTGTTGAGCTAGCTTTCGTCCATCATTGATAGAGCTTCTTCTGTGAGCCCATAGAAGTTGGCTTGAGCCCTAGCGGACTTGAGCCAGCTGACCAAGTGCCAGCTGCGACAAGAGCTAGTACTTGTGCATACAGCACCGTCGCTTCCAAGTTTGTACGAACTACCGTGTTGATAAAATGAGAGACAGGAAGCCCCAGGAGTTGTAGCATTATTGCTACAATACTGGAGCTCACCAATGATCATGGTTAATTTACTGATTCATGTCATGGTTACTTCATGTATTTACTTATAAATGTTAAAATGATGGATGCAAGAACTAATTGATATCATAATAGTTCAAGGGAGAAGGTGGTGATCCTTCTTGTGATGTTTCATAATATTTTTCAGTCATTCATGCTCTATCTTTTATCCTAGACTTGTAGATTGCATTGATGCAAAGTGTTTAGAAAAATGTCAGTCCTGGTTGGGGATGGTCAGGCCTAGTCCTGAAGTTGATTTTTGGTTTATTAGTCTTGTCATCATGTGTTTGATGGATTCTGGAAGTTATAACAAGTTATGGGCAATCGCCGGAATTATGGGCTAGAAAAGTGCCTTAAATTTTGAGAATGCTGGCATGAGTCTATTAGTAAAAGTCCCTAGACGCAGGCATGCAGGTTTGTGAGAGCATCCAGAGGTCCTTGGATGCTAACATTCCCATAGCATGAGAGCATCTAGAGTTGAAGAGATCTAAAAGGTTAGTGGGACCTAGGGTAGGATGCCTGCATGGCTGGGATGTCTCCTAGGGTGTTGTTTCTTATCTGGAAGGTATAGTTGATGTGTTTCTCTTGATTCCATTTCCTTAAGGTCACCAAGGAGGTTGAATCATATCATAGTATCCTCTCGTTGCATGTTTACCCCATTTGGTCAGTTACTTAGGTAGATATGGGAGGATGGTGGTTACATAATTTCTTGATAAAGAAGTAAAACTAAGTAATAAAAATCCAACAAATATCACAAGTAATAATCAAGTAAGGAGAATAAATTTTAATCTACAATTACCATGATTTTCCAATAGATCAATAATAGAAAAATTAGAGCAACACAACAATAACATGGTGTTTTTTATCCCCTTGAGGATTTCCACCATAAATATTTTGTGTCTCCTTATGAATTATTCTCTTGATATATGTTATGGTGTTTATGTGTTAGTTTTATATTGAGTTTACATTTTCATATTTGTTGAGTAATGTTGGGTTATTGATCATTTAGAATCTTAGGAAAAATTTTAAAACTATGTAAGTGTTATCACTATTGATTCACTCCCCCTCATTCGTGGTCTGATTTCTAACATTAGGAATGTTGTTAAGGAACAAAATTATCTTGTTGGAAGATACAAAGACCAATACATGAGATGGACCACACTATGGAAGGAAAGGGATCAAGTAGTGCTAGAGTTCACAAATATCTTTCATACCTTGCACACCAAGTTGGATATCAAAGACTTTGAAAAACATCTAGTTCTCAAGAGCTCTGGTTGTGTGAAAATATACATCTAGACATAAATGGAGTTCTTGAACATATCCTCACTTGATGAAGCATACTGATATGCTGTCAAAATTGAGAAAATAAATAAATAAAAGAAGAGAAACTTTGAATCTGTGAATCCTTCATAGTATAAACACAGAAAGTGCATCACCAAATCTTAGAAAAAAATAGAAATCTATGTTATAGCACCCTAGGACAATCCATCTAAGTCGCAAATAAAGAATGGTAATGGGAAGACGAAGAAAGACATGAGAAATTGGTGTGAGTTGCACAAGGTCCCCTCTCATAACACCAATGAATGTCACACAAGATAGTCATTAGTGGCTGAGCTAAAAGCCTCAAATTTAGATGAGCGTTCCAACTCTAAACCAGATCTTGAAAAGAGGAAACAGATCATTGATGTAGAACCCAATGCCATTGTTGCCACCATCAAGTCTAGAAAAGTGAGCTTGAAGATCCAAAAGAAGGCAATTTCATCTTTAACTCACAAACGTGGGTGAAGGGTGCTCCACTATGTTTCATTATTAATAGAAAGAGTCAAAAGAACCTCACCTTAGTAGAGGTAATCAAGCATTTACACCTACAGACAACACTGCACTTGCAACCATACACCATTGGGTGGCTCCACCAAGGATGAGATCTTTGCATTAGCCAATAGTGTCACCTACCCTACAACATCAAGCCTTCCAAGGATGAGGTATAGTGTGATGTTGCTCCACTTAAAGTTTTTGATGTTTTGTTATGACAATTGTACTTGTAGAAGTGTCATGTTGTATATGAGTCTAGAACTTGTAGTGTTATTATTACTTTAGGTAGACAAGTATACAAGACACCAGAGGTAATCCCGCCTATTGTCATTTCTTTGATCTTTGTTAAACAATCTAGTAAGGTAATCTCGTAGACTGGGAAATTTGTCTTCTTCTTGATCCACTCTCAAAGTAAGGAGAACATTGTCGTCACATCAATGGTCTCCACACATGGCTCCTCCCTGCAATAAAGGAAAGTGGATAAGATCATGGAAGAATACAAAGACATATTCTACTCACCCACTAGGGTAACTCTATACAGTCAAGTCAAACATTCAATTGATCTGATCCCCATCACACCTATACCCAATGGGAAAATATATTGTTGCTCCCTTTTGGAAAATGAAGAAATCAAGTGACATATCTAACAGCTACTCCAAAAGGGAACATTTGATCAAGTTCTTCACCTATGCAAGCCAAAATGTACTCATGCAAAAGAAAGATGGGACTTGTGGACTTTGCATTAATTATCGATCCCTGAACAAAATCATAGTTAGGAAATGATAATTGATTCCCTAGTTTAACAACTTTCTTGACTAGCTCAAGGGGCCAAGTACTTTGGTAAGATCAATTTGAAGTCCAAATACCACCAAGTCCCAATAGAACAAAATAATATGTGGAATACTACTTTCAAGACTAAGGAGGGTATTTTTGAATGGTTGGTCAAGCCCTTTGGTTTGATGAATGCCCCCAACAACTTTCATGAGGTTGATGGATGATATCTTGGAGCCTTTCGCCAACTCTTTCATAGTTGTATATCTAGATGATATCCTCATCTTTAGTAAGAGTTGGGCATAACACCTGCAACATATTCAACAAGTACTTCACACTCTACGAAAGCACAAGCCATGTGCTAACTTGGAAAAATTGTCCTTCGACATGGAAAAGGTCCAATACCTAGGCTACATTATTGATGAGTAAAGTGTTCATATGGATCTAGCCAAGATCCAAGCCATTTGGGATTAGGCAACTCCAATGACTCTAACGGGACTTCACAACTTCGTGGGCATTGCTAACTTCTACTGAGGACCCTTGTTGTTGTTCTCTTATGTCGCTTGTCCCTTAATTCAAGTGATCAATGGTGGAGAAAAAGAAAATATTTTTTGGTCTAAGACAACAGAATGCATTCAATGAATTGAAACATTGCCTTTGCATGGCACCAACTCACCCCGCCATAACTACAAAATCCATTTGAGGTTAAGATAAATGCCTCCAACTATGTTATTGGTGCAGTCCTCATTTAGCAAGGACATATGGTGACTTATCATAGTGAAACAGTCTTTGATATTTTCTATAGATACCCCACCTATGATAAGGATATATATTCCATTATGCAGGCCTGCTGGAAATGGAAACATTATATTATAAGGAAGGGGATGATCATCCACACGGATAACAATCCTCTTCAATTTATTCTTACACTAAACAGTTATAGAATGGTTTCCATAAAAATTGCCTACATACCTACAATAATTCCATTTTGAATATCAAATACAAAAAGGGTAGCATTAATAATGTCATGGAATGCCTCATTTGAACCCTGATTGTGGTAATAACAACAATTCTCAACTTTGATGGGAATGAGACATTTGAATGGCCACAACTATACAAAAGTGACTCAAAATTTGTTGCCACATACCATATGTTGATGGTAGGCAAGCAAGTTCTATAATTCCACCTCCAGGATGCACTGTTGTGCTACTTGAGACACCTTTGTGTTCCTTCAAGAGAGCATTCCAATTTGATCTAGGATGCACATTACAGTAAATTTATAGGGAGTTTTGATGAGGAGAATACAATGGAAGTACTACATAAGTATTTTTATTGGTCGGAACTTCTATAGGATGTTGGCAAGTATGTCAAGTCTTGCATCATCGACAAACCAAATATTAAGAAGTAAGACCTATACACCCCTTTTCCTACTCCCAAATAGCCTTGGGAATCCATATCAATGGACTATATGTTTTTCCTTCCTTTTACCAAGCATGGTGATGCTTGTGTGTTTATAGTCGTTGATAGATTTTCTAAGATGGCCATTCTAGCTTATTGCAAGAAGAGTATTACAACAAGATCCATTGTCAAGCTCTTATTCAAAATAAGTGTGGATACATTTTGGAATCCCACAAACCATAACATCATATTGGGATAATAGGTTCCTAAGTGCAATTTGGTTGATCCTCTAATGATTTTCGAACACCAAGCTCACCAAATCAATTGCCTTCCACCCCCATACTATATCCAAACAGAGGTTTTCAACAGGACGATCATGAGCATTTTGCACATGTACAACTCCAAGAATTGATGAACATGGGATGAGAGTATTCCCTATGTACAACAGAACACAAAAAATCTCTTTGTATCTCAACTAGTCACAACCCCTTCCAGATGGGCCTGGGATTTCAATCATAGGGTCCCACTGATGTTGCACTACCCCTTGCAACTACAAAGGAAAAATATACACATGTTTCATTTGAAGCTAACAAAGCTACAAATTTTATTGAATTAATTCAACACATCCTCCAATGGCTCCATGATATCTTGCAAAATTCCATACTAAGTACAAACAACGCCATGATTAGCACCAAGTGCCACACAAGTTTCAAGTGGGAGACAAGGTTTAGTTGCATTTGTGGAAAGAACGCCTTGTAAGGGCCCATCAAAATCTTTTACCACTCTACTATGGACCTTACACAATCACTAAGGTTGTCGGTGAAAACACATTTGAGCTAAGTACACCCCCCCCCCCCTCCTTTGGTCTACACCTAGTGTTCAATGTGGACCACCTTCGGCCATACTTTCCATTATTGTTGGATATATTAGAAATCACATAGCAGCTGACACCGACATATCTCAACCCATATTACATTGAGAAAACAAAAATTTATCAAATCATGGAAAAATATATTAAGGCCACTTTCCAACATAGGATCCATTTGTATCGGGTTGCCAAAGCAAGGTAGCTCCTGCACCAAGGCAAGTGGCTCACTAGGGGCCAAGTTCAACAAAATTTTCCCCATTTCATGAAGGCATTCAACACAATGGATACCTAATTCCTAAGGGGGGAGGATTGATCTAGGTGGATATTGGTGGCCACCCACCTATTCCACTGGCTCACAACATAATTTTCTATTTTGGCGGTTTTTTTTCTACAATTTTTAGGCCGCTAAACTTTCAATGTCATTTTTAGGCCCTAAATGGAGTTTTTTGGGGAAACAAGCTCATGGTAGTCGTACATTGTTTTCAAGAGTCAAAAAATGTACTACTTAGATAGACCTTACCAACAGGCTATTATGCTCGCCAAATAGAGATCATATGCCAAAGTTATGAACCCAAGAAGTTGACTTTCCAACGTATCCCATCGAGCCCCACAAGCTTTTGGAACTTCATCTACTCGTATTAGGTTTTTGGATGGTTAGCATTTCTAATTTATTTTGTATGATAAAAAGGCCTCTTAGTCACGTTCTAAAATTATTTGGCAAAGATGTTAGCTTTCACACTTCTTCTCAGAAATAAGTTACCACCATTCCAGCTAGTTTGTTTTCATTATGCATGTATACAGTCTCAACATTTTCCATTTATTAATAAAAGTCATCTCTCATTATAACTCTATGTTTTAGTTACAAATATGTATATAATTTTTTCTCTTCATAATGAAAAATAAAATTGCATTATAGGATACATCTCTTACCAAATAAGAGGGTTCCAAGGGTGCACATGAGGAAGTCGCTACAAAGAAAATAATTGCAATCCTTATCAACACATTGGATAAAGAGTTTGAAATTGAATAAGAGGAAAATATTATAGAAGCACTTGGAGAAAATCCCTAGGAAGGGCATAAATATGAAGAAGAAGCTAAGGAGCTACATGACTCAAAGGAACATAATATTAAAGAATCATAACAAGAATAACCCATAGTTAATGGTTTTTTATATCAACACCCACACCATGCGGAGAAACAATAGTGGTGAAGTCACAAGGGCATGAATATTGTCAATCCTAGTACAGATCAACAAGGAAACAAAAAGGAAATCATCATGGAAGCACATGGAGGACTTAAAGAAATGCATGGAAATAATTAAATAGTACAAAGAATACATGAATCCCAATATGAAACCAAGATCAAGATCAAGGAAAGGCTATGATTGGACCCCATTTCCATATTTCACTAGAATGGATGTTCATGCATAGTACCAGTTAACTACATTGTTTAGTGGGTCATATTATATGCCTTCTTCCCATGTTTCAAGGAAAACATATGCAAAGGATGATGGAATTTAATGCACCTAGGGAGAATAATATGGGGCTCTAGGGGAGGTAACCAAGGGGATAATGAATGTAATGTGGTGATAATAATGGAATAGACCCATTCTATAATTAAAAATGAAGTAATATAATAATAAGGGGAATTTATCATATACCCATAAGAATACAAATGAAAAATTATAATTACACATGAGTATCATCATATTGAAGGTGTGTTGGATTGTATTGTCTTGTAGCAATCATCGCTTATGGAGGTATTCTTCCATAAGGAGTATATGATGGTGTCATCTACCTTAATGGTTATTATCTATATATTTTTGGTGTTATTCTTAGTGAATTCATTGAATATCTTTAGAGTTTATGGGTTTATTTCTGAAGTCTTATAGTTTATCATATCTTATATATATCAAGGCTTACTACATCTTATGATATCAATTAATAGTACATGTATATGACCACATTTAGATCTATATCACACTGACAACGTCTCGTTAGTAGATAAGGATGGTGACTCATAAAAGGGTGGTCTCAAACTTTGTGATGGCCTAGGAACACATAGTCTAACAATTTCCGTAGTTAATCATGAAGTACAAGGAACATTATGTCCAATAATTTATACACCACATCATACAAAGAAAGTATTTTTTTAGTGCAATATATAATGTAAATGGGTTGTCTCCCTTAGCTTACATGAAGCAACATTCATTTTCAAGTACACTTGAACTCATGGGATGTTTACTTTGGTAACATTGTAGAAAAATGGGAGGGATTGATGATTATTTGGGTTAGAGTTTTAAGACCGTGAGCTCAATTTCTTGTGTAGTGAACTTTGGCTTCTTGAAATGGTTACTATGTTTGGTCTCTTTTATTCTCTAGAACATTGGTAAACCAATACATTAATCCTTTTCTCCTTCATTCAAAAGAAAAGGACCTTGGGAAATGGTTTGGTGCGTAGAAGTTCCCTCACAAGCCCTTGTCTCTATCGAGGCTTTTCCTTAATTTTTGTTTACCTTTTGAAGTTTACATTGACCTCTCTTTCCTAGGTTTACTTTTCACAACTTTTGGTTTTGGGCTCGACCAAGTATAGACCTTTTAGTTCCAAAAGGATTTAGATATTCTTTCTCTTGAGAAGTGTGCCTACTCCAGTTTCTCTAGGGGAGTGGTTTTCGTTCCCCATTTTTACTAATAATATTCTTTGTTTGGATCCTTGATCTAAAGTTTAGATCTATAAAATACCACCCCACCTGCCCCAATGGGATGGGTGCTACTTGATAATCCAATTCCTCTTGTCATCTATCAGAAGAATGGGATAAATATATGTTGTTTTGTTTTTTGTGCTATACAATCCTCCTCATCAATTCATTCCTTCAGGGAATTTAATTCAGTAGCTTAGGAATTATGGAATTTCCCCACCTTTCTTATACCTAAGCACACAACTCAAATCCCTAATGTGCTTCAAATTATCTAGCTTTACATAAGTTTGTCACTTCCATATATATGTATATATATATAAAGATTTATAGCATGTTTTTAGATCCTTAGCCATGGCCTCGACAACCACACACACACACACACACATATATAGTCGGCCAATCCATGCTTCATTTCCCATATGCTATGGACCCTACACCTCTACACCTTGGCACCAATAACAATTCGCCATGTCACTTGCTTTGATGGCCCCTACCAATGTCACTTAAAAAAAGGTGTAGGTCTCAGTGAATCCCCGCACTTTTAAATAGTGGACCCACCACATGTCTATTCTAACAAGGTATCATGCACGAGCCTTATAAGGGGGTTTGCCCTTCGGAATTGCGGTAAGGGAGTATAATTGATCGGAGGATAAAAGACACAAAATAATTTGAATAGGGCCAAGCCTATTCCCAAATCCATTGAAGGCACCCCCCATAAGTCGATTTTGGTTCCAGGGAAACCTCTAGTGGCATATAATGACAAAATTGGGCCCACTCCTCTGACCTCCTCCCTTGAACCAATAGTGACCAGTCACAGCTCCCGCACTTGGGTTCCAATAACACCCATAGGCCACGTCTCCCCGGTCCCATTAGCCAAACTTTCGCTCAATTTCTCTTCTGGACACCTCCAGGATGGAAACTTCAAGCCACATGGAGATTATGGTCCATTCCATCTGCATGCCATTACTTCTGATTAGCCTAGGTGGTTACACCATCATGTCATCCCGATCTTGGCCTCCCAGAAAGTCTATGTGGATACTTATTTTTATTCAACCAAGGTGGGGTCCCTCTGAGACACGTCATCCCAATGTTATCACCTTGGTGCTTCAATACAACCTCCCCTTATAACTTACGAGGTAATGGCCTACGGGATGAGTTATCTTGTGGGATGCATTCCCAACCAATGGGGATACCCACCGCCTTCGAGTTGTAGTCTTGGCTGGCATGGTGCCCTTTCAACCCTATAACACCTTTATGTCTCTAATCAACACTTCTCGGGTATGGCCTCCAAGCCACGTGGCCATTGGGCCATACCTTTGCATCAATCTTTCTTCTTATTAGTGTACAATTATGGTACTTCCATTACATCCTAAGCTGACTCACCGCGCTCCCTTCCTCATGCACTCTTGGGAATGTTCTGAGGTTGAACCATCAGGTGGACTTGGAAAGTGGGTCCTTCCTACACCAATATTATTGCCCCTAAGGTTATATGGTGGCCAACCTATCCCGACCTCACATCACCCTGTGCATCTTTGCAGCTCCCCTTTTTAAAACTTACAGGATCTTTGGCCTACCAAATGAGCTATATGGTTGGCTCTGCTTCTATCCAATAATGAAACCGTCAGGTCTGTGTGTCTACTAGCGCATCCTAGCTTATGTCACCTTACCTGCCTTTAGCACTTCTAAACAAGAACTCCTAGGATATTTCCTCTAGGCCTTCATGTAAGGATCAAAAGTTATTAATGTTAAGGGAGGAAATAATCCTTCACAACAACTCATTTCCATAACAAGTTATAATAATGGCTTATTGTTGACACCTTCAACACATTATCCTCATATCTTGTCAAGTAGGTCGTCTCCAATTTAATCATTATACTCTGGTTCTTATGAACCATTTTGATGCCCTTAAACATTGCACATTTTATTATTCAATATGTATATCAATAGCATAGTCATGTATTTCATAAGGCATAACATTTCAAACTATACACAAATTATACTCCCATTCATCAAATTTATAAGCACCATTTCAATCCATAAATGCAAACACATGCATGCATTATCAACTGAGAAAATGCAAAAAGAGCACTTATCTTGTAATTTTCAGGGCAACTAAGTCTGGGAAAAGGACTCTCCACCCAAATATAGATAGTTGTAGTCAAGCTCATTTGCAATTTTCACCCCTGAGCCAGATTCCAAAGACTGAGGAGATTTCTTAAGGGATTGAAACACCAACTGTCAGTTGAAACAGGAAATCTAGAGGACCTCTTTCCTCCACCCACCACCCACTCAACAGTCAAACAATTCACATGGAATCCAAAGTTCATCTTCCTCCACCCTACAGCTACCCTATGGCATCCAATCAAACACATAGGAAATCTAGAGGCTTCTTCTCCACCCAAGCACAAACATTGAATCCATAGGCAAGTTGCCTCCACCAAATAATGTCAATGGAATCTAGAGACGCAAGTTTTCACCCTAAACACAGTGGTTCCACCCACTATGGGGAATCCAAAACCCACTACAAAACCAAAGCAAGAAAGGCTTCAGGGATCATCCCTCTAGGAATCCAAGGACACAATATTCCACCCACACCATCAAGGGAATCCATAGAAGACCATTTCCACCCTTTGGCTTTACAGGGACTTGAGAGGAATTGTTCCTCACCATGGAGAGACCATCTTCATGCCAATTGAATTATTTCCTTTCTCATCTCTTCTCTTCTCTTCTCCTCAACAATCCTTGCTCTTCTCTTGTATTCCCTTCTGCACTTCTCTCTACTAAATTCTCCTTGAATGGGTGAATCTTCCCTCAATGAGTGAGTGAGTAAATAAATTCCCTCCTTGAGGCCGAACCGCCTCTTTCCTCTATTTCTTTCTGTTCTATGTTGGAATTTTCTTCCTTGTCCTTGTTGCCTTGCAATGTCTTCCAAGATAACATGGTCCTCATCCTTCTCTTTTAGTCCCATTAAATTTAGAATCATTCCATTAAAACATATACCAACTAGCCTTTATTAGTTGTTGTTGAATAGTTCAGATTTCTTGCACAAGGAAACCTAACACATCCCAAGAAATCCACCTCCTAAACTCTGGAGTATGTGTCCCTTTTGACTCAACCCTTGATAATATATTTTGTAAAATATTTACATTGCATTTTTCATGAGGAAACCCAGGTTGGGGCCGTCCCGAGATCTCTCTTAGATTAAATTCTCAATCCCAGCTATCTATATAGGAGTGCATACTAGTGTTATTGGAGTTTTGATTTTGGATTTGGTATTGTAGAACACTAGTCATCAAATGGATTTTAAGAATCATAGGAGAATAAGTGAGCATTGAGAAATATTAAGGATTTCATCCAAGGTAACAAGTAATATTTTGGTAGTTACATGAAGAATTTAGAAATAAAGTAATTAGATAATCTCATAAATTGCCATAACTATGGCTAATCTAGTTCAAATCAATGGCTAAATCTCTATATTGGAGGGAGATTGCGGCATGCTCCCAACTATATCCTAATCCTATCCATGATGAATGTAATTGTTGACTACATATTCCAGTTGTTAGGTAGTTTACTTAGTCAATTGTTATGGTAGTGTGTTGCACTCAATACATAAGTATAAGTTTGCAATAATGATTTAGACTGTATTCAAACAATGTGTTAGATTGAGTCAAATAAATAATTTAATATATTTTTATGTAACTACTATTTTGATGTGGTGTGGAAATGTGGTATATTAATGTGAGAAGAACTCTGAAGCTCCATTGGTTTTTCAATCTAGGTGACTCTATGTTTTACTACGTTTTTTCACTCTTCGTCTTAAATTTTGACATGGTATTAGAGTCATAGCTCGATCCATCAAGCTCAAGAGAGCATCTAAAAAACGAGGTCATGTTGAAGATTTTTTTTCGTATTGGAGTTTTTATATTTTTCTAGAGTCAATCCATAGATCTTCGCTACCCATGGTTAAGGCACAATAGTTTCCATTGATTCTTTTTTAAAGGGCCACCAATTGTGGTGTAATCATTGAGAAAGTGTTTTCAAGAGAGGATCAACTGCCAAGTTTTTAAAAGGAGAATCCCGAGAGGGGCCACCAAAGACATAATCGCCCTCATTGAGATTCATAGGGAAGAAACCCCATGTTAGTATTTCTCTAACGTGCACTACATCAAGAGACCCAAGAGAGAGATGTAGATCAATCTCACCATCAAGAGATAGTCATAGCTTCATCCCTCCATAAGAGAAGTAATCGGGGCCATATAAGGCAACAAAACTAAAAGCAAAAAAATCGATCTATAAGCCAAACCCGTAAAGCTACCATCATTTTTCTTTGCAGGGGAGTTGTCGTCATGAGAGGGTTCCTATACACCCTAGCCAAGCTAAGGTTTTTTTTGTGGATCTATGCCTCCATCATAAGTCTATGTTTCTTTGTGAAATAACCACCATATATTCTCGTGTTGAGATTATTCTATGGAGTCACCATTGTAAATCCAATTCAAAGTATTGTAGGGAGAAACACTAATCGTGCCAAGGTTTCTTTGTATTTCTCAAAGCCACCATGAGAAGTTATATCCACTCGTGTCAAGATTTTAAGACCTTTGTTAAGGTTTCAGTAAGTTGAAAATCAGGGAGAACACCTCCAATCCACAACAAGGGGGAGTTGTTATAGAATTCAGTCACGACTTCTACCAAAAATTAGAACACATAGGATCTCATACCAAATGGCACAAATTATGCAATGTGTGAAATTAATGTAAAGAGGCTTTCGAAGAATTTGGATTATTGGGAAGTAGTAGTTGCAAAATATGAAGAACCTGAAGCTCCAAACTTAGTAGAAATGATGAAATCCCAAATAAATGCTTTAAAAGAGAGCAAAAGGAAGGGTTCAAGAGAACTATGGAATTTTCACATTGGAGTTGAAGACTCCATATTCCCTAAGATTGCAAGTTTGGGAAATTTTGGAAACAACATACCAAGGCACAAACAAAGTCAAGAGTGCAAAGCTTCAAATCCTCAGGAAGAACTTTGAAACTTTGCAAATGAGAGATACTAAAACAGTAAATCAGTTTATGAATCAGGTCGTTGAGGTAGTAAATAAGCCTAAAACTCATGGAGATAAAGTCACTGATAAAAAATTTGGTTGAGAAAGTTCTCAAAAGTCTCCAACCTTCATCTAGCATGCTTGTGAAAATCATAGAAGAAAGTAAAGAATTGGCCCAGTTTTAATCGAAGAATTGATAGGACCAATGTTAAATCATGTGTCGTGAATTAAAGTTAGAAATGATTTATTAAAAAATGAGTTTCAAACTTAAGCCACACTTATTAGAGGAAGAGGCAACAGAAACAATGCATCAATTCAACTTGAATAACCACATGTTCAACCTCACAATCAAAGACGAAGAGGTAGAAACAACAAAGGAAGAGGAAGGATGGACAAGTAATATATACATTGATATTACTACAAGTATGACCATTTTGAAAGTGAATGCAAGAAGAAATAGACAAATTTTAACAAAGGCAACACAAATGTTTCAAGCACTGATAAAGGAACAACATCTTCCATGTTTTTTTCTTGTTCAACAACACAAGAAAATAGCAATGAAGATCTCTGGATACTAGACAGTGGTTACATTAACCATGTGACAAGTAATAAAGATGTTTTTTCATGTTTTGATGAAACAATTAAGTCTCATATTAAATTTTGTGGTGATCATCTTGTTAATGCCTTAGGAAAAGGTATTATTACAGTTGTAAACAAGAAGAATGAATAGAAGGAAATTCATTATGTCTATTATGTACAAAGTCTTATACACAATCTATTAAGCATAGGATAAATAAGAGTAAATGGTTTTTAAATCAAGTTTAATGGTCCTAATTACATAATTCTTGATAAGACACCCAATCAAAGAGTCATAGAAAGGACCCAAAGGACCGAAAATAGGATTTTTCCTCTAATCATGAGAAATTTCAAGCATTCATTATCATATGCTTAAGCCTTAGTTTTTTAATAAGTTCTAATGAAACTTGGTTATGGCATCTTAGATATGGCCATTTATATTTTAATAGTCCTAATCTTTTACAAAAGAAGTGTATGGTCCTAGGTATACATATGATATATGTCCATCATAATACATGTGAAAGTTGTATCCGTGGAAAACACCAAAGAAATAATTTTCCAAATGTTGTTAGCTATAGAGCCCAAAGTCCACTTGCACTAGTACACATAGACCTTTGTGGTTCAATGCAAACTCAATCAATAAGAGTAATTCTTTTCTTTGTAACATTTATTAATGATTTCGACATAATGACATGGGTATACTTCATTAAAAACAAATCTAATACATTTGAAAATTTCAAGCAATTCAAAACCACTTTGAAGAAACAAAGTGGCGGGTAAATTAAAGTATTAAGATTAGATGGAGGAGGTCAATATGCTTCCATTGAATTTGCAACATACTGTAGGGATCAAATGTATCAAAAAGAAATTAGCAAAATGGTACATTCCACAACAAAATGGAGTAGCAAAAAGGAAAAATGAAACCATCTTGAATATGGCAAGAAGCATCTTGAAGGAAAAGAGTTTTCCAAATGAGTATTGGGAAGAAGTAATAGCATGCTCAGTATATATTTTGAAAAAATTCTCCAACCAAAAGAATCAAAGACAAAGTTCCCTTAGAAGTTTAAAGTTGCATGAAGATATTGTATCGCACTTGAGAATTTTTTATTGTGTGGTATATGCAAATGTTCTAGAAGAAATGAGAAGGAAATTGGATGACATAAATGAAAATTGCATACTTTTTTGTTATAGTGAAAAATATAAGGCTTATAAATTGTACAATCATGTTACTAAGAAAGAAATTATCTCAAGAGATGTTAGGGTATTTGAAGATAAAACATGGAATGATCAAGATATAAAACAAATAGCAATCAAGTGTCTCCACATGCATTCAAACCAAGTGAAGCAACAAAAGTGAATAGCCAAGATAGGGACTGTCATGGCTACAAGTTCCAGCGAAAGGGGCAAACCAAGGAGGACATAAGGCACACATTCCATCCTCAAGCAGTGAATCTAATCCCACCATTCAGCGAAAAATAAGAATTTTGAGAGAAATTTATGAACAACTAGAAAATGAACAAGTAGATTTTTCCTTTGCTAGACAAATGAAATTCATTGCTTGCCACGTGTTTTGTGACATGTGCCTAACAACCTCTCAAGGATCCTTTAACTCTAGTGATGTGTCTATTTATTAACACCTGCAGGTTTTGGTGTAATGAAATCATGATTCCAACAAGTGGTATCAGAGCCAAAAGTCTTGAGTTCAAAACCCACTCAGGTCATACTAATATTGTTGGACGAATGAAAGTTAGCGCTCCCCACGTGTTCTGCGACATATTCCTAATAACATCTTGAAGGTCCGTTAACTTTGGTGATGTGTTTGTTTACTAACAACTGCAGGTTTTGGTGTAATGGAAATTGTGATTCCAACAGCCTTGTCATCTTTCTAGCCAACACATTTTGAAGAAGCACTCAAAAAGAAAGAACGAGTTGAAGCTATGAATGAATAAATTGTGACAATAGGGAAGAATGATACATAGCATCTTGTAGATCTACCAACACAAAAAACAAGCATTGGAGTTAAATGGGTCTACAAGACCAAGTTTAATTTAAAAGGGAAAAGTGAAAAGCATAAAGAAGATTGATAGCGAAACGATTTACACAGCAAAATAGAGTAGATTATGAAGAAACCTTAGCTCTAGTAGCAAGGTTTGAAAATATTAGAACACTATTAGCAATAGCAGCAAAAAACTCATTGGCCACTTTACCAAATGGATGTTGAATCAACATTTTTAAATGGGATCTTGAAAGAAGAAGTTTATGTCAATTAGCCTTGAGGATATGAAGTCCAGGGTCAAGGGTTGAAAGTTTGCAAGTTAAAAAAAAGCTTTATGTAGTTTAAAACAAGCCCCTGGAGCATGGTACAATGGAATTAATTATTATCTACTTAACAAAGAATTCAAATGCAACATTAATGGACCCACTCTCTATACAAAAAAAAATCTACAAGGTGATATTTTGATTGTTTGCATTTATGTTGATGATATGATTTACACGAGAAATTTGCAGCTTGAAGATTTTCAAATGGCTATGGAGAAGGAATTTGAGACGACCAATCTTAGTCACATGAAATATTTTGTTGGAAGGGAAGTTGAACCAACTAAAAAGGTCCAGTAGTCAATTCCACCTTGTGCAGGCAGCTAGTAGGTAGCCTAATGTATCTCACAACAACAAGGCATGACATAATGTATTCAATCAACCTTATATCTAGGTTTATGAAGTCACCAAAAGAAACCTATTTTTTTCCCGGAAAAATGATTTTAAGGTATATTGTAGAAACAATACAATATGGAAATTTATACACTTATTACAAAAACAACCATCTAGTTGGTTACATAGATAGTGATTTTGCAAGAAGTATTGATGACATAAATAGTATCTCAAGATATCATTTCACCTAGGTACAAGATTGATTTCATGGGCATTGAAGAAGCATCCCATTGTCTCCATTTCATCAACATAAGTAGAGTATGTAACAACATGTCAAGCGGTTTGGTTAAGAACAATGATAGGTGACTCTGAGTGTGAACATAAAATGAGCCAACACTTGTTTTTTGTGATAATAATTCAACTATTGCACTTTCCAAAAATAAAGTAAACACATTGACACCCATTTTAACTTCATCCAAGAGCTAGTCAACAATGGCAAAGTCAATCTTAGTTTTGTAATACCAAAAAATAGTTGGCACACATCCTTACAAACCATTGGCAAAAGCAAGTTTTGAATTTCAAAGAGAGCACAAAAATCGTTTGTGCTAAAAATTGTAATGAAGATGAAATCGAAATTTAGTGAAAGTGTTAGATGTAATTGTTGACAACTATTAAGTAGTTTACTTAATAAATAGTTTTTGTAGAATAGTGTATTTAATGCGCAACCATTAATTTACAATAATGAATTAAATCATATCAAACAAGTTGTCATATTGAGTCAAATAAATAGTTTTATATACTCTATACAACTAGTGTTTTGTGTTTTGTTGTGGTATGGCAAAGTGGTATGCCTTCTGCACAATATTGTTTATTATTAAAAAAAAATGATTATTTTTGTTTAATTTCAAAATATTTTTACAATTTCCAAATATTCTTAAAATCTGAAATAAAAACTTTAGAAATAAAAAACAATAACTATGCCCTGCCCTTGACGACATGTGTGAGTTTCGTTGCGTAAATGTGTTGTCATGAGAGAACGCGCCTCGTTCTCGCCGTTCATCACCGAGTGGCGAAGTTTGAGGAGGATGTTAAGGTCGGCATCTTTGAGAGAAGGTTAACGAGTTTTCCATCGACTTGAGCTCATACTGCACATTTAAATCATCGAGATTTCACAAGTGGCAGAACCTCCGGTTGTTGAGGTACACTAATCCTGCCCTCCACATCTGTGCCTCCCATTGCGTGTTTTTGTGCATTATGAACACGCCTCGTTCTTTCCGTTCGTAGCTACGTGGCGAAGTTTTAGAAATTCTTGATGAACTATGTCGGGGATGTTAATGAAGTAACTCGGCACCTTTGATGTAAGGTCAACGAGCTTGCCATCGATTTGCGCTGTTTCTACACAGCCACATCAAGCTTGGCGATTTAATTAAGTCGCAATTTAAATAGCCGGCGGAGGTATTGTCCAGAATGTTATGGAAAGAAAAAATTTAGTAAAAAATTTTGTAAATCCAAGTTATAGTTGTTAAAATTTAAAATTTTAGGTATTTTAGATGTTTTTGATGATACTAAATCCATTTCCACCATCAAAAACATGATTCAAACACTGTCTACAAGATTTTTTGAATTTTTTTGCCGGTTTCTGGCCACTTTTGGCCATCCAGAAAATTCCTCCACCTACTTTTGGCCATCCAAACAATTCTTCCACCTCAGTAGACGAATTCTTTAAATTAATGGGATGTTTCATTTTGTTTACCACCTCAAGGCAACCTCACCCGCATCAGGGATTTTGTCTACCACCTCATGGGAAGCTCATATTTAGGGTTAATAATAATATTTATTTTTATTTTTATTTTTATTTTTGGAATAATAGTGGAAAAAATTATTATAATTTAGTTGTCAAAATTGTAGTTGAACAGTTATCCCTGGTTGAAATTAATTAAAATAGACTAACTCGTTTTTTTATTAAAGGAAACTCACCTCACTTAAAATTATATGTTGTGGACGAACTTTCACCTCTACCAAATGTCTCTGGGTTTTGGGCCCTTAAGATTTAGGAAGTCAAACTCTTAGCTAAATAGAAGCAGGTTTAAGGTAGAGGCCTTAAAAAATTAATAATATGCATGGCTCATAGTATTAATAATAAGATTCGAGAGGCTCTCAACGGCCAAGTAATGTTATATTTAAAAATAATAAAATAATACTTACAATAGCAAAAATACTAATAACTAAAAACATCAATATCGTCATAAATAAAATATTTCAATTTTTGTTTTTATTTTACATTAAACTTTATGGAGTTAAATAAAGTAATTGAAAGTAAAAAGGAAAAAAAGAAAAAAATGTCTTTTAATAGGAAGGATTATGTATTCCTTCATGCTTAAAGGAATGACAAATAGCATATAAAAAATATTATTGATTTATTTATTCATTGTATATTAGAGATAGTAACATTTCACAACATATATTAATAAAAAAAAAACATTTTAATATCAATTAATTTTTATAAAAAAATAATATAAAAAAATTCTTATATTTTCACTTTCCATTGAGAGAGATGTGTAATTTATTTCATTCTTAATATAAAGTTTTACATAATATTTAGAAAAAAAATTAATAATGGTAATAACAAAAAATAGTTTAATGTGTGTTATAAATCAAATATTTCAATGTCCGGGTAGCACAGGAAGGGTAATATTTTGCCCTTATGAACAAATAGAGATGCATGGTGCTTGGGGGTAATATTTTGCCCTTATGAACAAATAGAGATACATTGTGCTTGGGGATTGAGGTAACATCCAACGACCAAGCAAGCAAAATATTTTTTCCTTTAGAAAAAGTTAGAACTGGCACTTGATAGGGAAATCGCCAAAATTTCAGTGTTCGAGAACTCAATGACAACAATTTGTTTAATCTAAGAAAACTAAAAAATTGTCGAATTCAAACCTTCCTCCAACTTAACATAAAATATTCTTAATTGAACAAATTGATTTTTTTCGCATCTTAAAAAATGAATGCCAAAACTAACTTATTGCCCCATGAGCTATTATGGATAAGGGGCTCTAGAATGTTGAGATTTTCTGTTTTCATTAAAATAGGCAAAAATCTCAGTGTGTGACAACAATAAGAATTTGTTGCTAGATTAGCTCCAGGTTGTTGGGAGAGAGTTAATGCATCCTATATTTGTTGTGAGAGGATTTATGAGGCAGTTAGATTCTCCTAGCTATAAAACAGGTATCCATACGGATTGTTTTTGGGTGAGAGAGTTTGTGAGGAAAATATTATTTTGTAATCTCCTGTTTGATAATAAAGAATTGCCGATGCCTATGTTTGGTGGACGTAGCCCAGATTGGTGGGGTGAACCACGTTAATCTGCTGTCTCCTGTGCATGATTATATTTGATGTGTATATGTTTTTTTTGTCTGTTGTGCAATCTTGGCTCTAACAAATGGTATCAGCGCAATGTTGGAGGCGTGGCGCAGCGGAGGAGGTTGTCTTGTAGCAGAACTGGAGTGCGTTGGTGCTGGTGTTGCTGGTGCGGTGCGTTGAATCGGTATTCAAACCTGCGTGGAGGTGAATCGACCAACGTATCAGAGCCTGCGTGTTAATGCGTGGACCTGCGTGGAGGTATAACATCACTTGCTGTGTGGAGGTGTTAGAAGCACGGAAGACCTGCATGGTTCACAAGGGGAAGTTCAACAAGAATTTTAGACGCCAGTTTCAGTTCCATGTTATTCATTTATTTCTGCCAAAAGTGTTCACGAAATTTGGCATTGAATGTTGATTGTGTTTGATACTCTCAAAACCATCAAGTGCGGTTGCAGCGGTGTGAAACGAGCAGTGGATTGCCGTGTTTGGATATCAAAATCGTGGGTTTGTCTAGTCTCTGGCGTAGAAATCTGCGACGTGAAGTTATTTGCTGGTATTACCTGCGTGAAGACTAAAGGAGGTGTTGCGCAGGAGGTTGGGTTCGTGATAAGGTATTTTCTGTGTGTTCCTTAAAATTCAGCAACAGACTTCTGTGCACCGACAAACATAATTTAAATTTTTTGTTTTTTGCTTGGAGTTTTGTGGTGCGCTAGTCCTAGCAATGCGTTCCCATGGTACACAGGCATCTACTCCTAACAATGCATTCCCATGGTACACAGATTAGAGCATGTTCTTTCTTTTCTCGGTCACTGATGAATACTGCAGATTATTTGGGCCAGAAGCAAGCAATTTTTTTTTTGTTTTTACATATTTGGGCGGTGGTCTTTAAATATTTGGAATTTGCACAGAAAATTGTTTGTAAGGCATAGGCAATTTTTTATATTCATTGCTGGTATTTAAACGTTGTTTTTGGAGATTATTGTGTTTTTTGGTTGATAGAAGATGGCGAAAACTCAGAGTGCCCGATTTGAAATTGAGAAGTTTAATGGCAAAAATAACTTCGAGATCTGGAAGGTGAAGATGTACGATTTGCTTGTCCAACATGGTGTGGCAAAGGCGTTGTTGGGCAAATCCAAACAGCCTTACAACATCACAGATAATGAGTGGGCCAAGATGGATGAAAGAGCAATAAGCGCAATTCGACTGTGTC
>APFE030188699.1:7572-24769 GCA_000404065.3 Pinus taeda
CTAATAGGGGGAGAATGATGGTCATCTACAAGCTTCAGAGTCACATCAAGCGAGCCTGAGCCACAACCTACCACACCAGTTTCAGAATTGTAGCCAGAGACAAAGATTCCCGTGAACATGCCTTCAGTTGGCAATCTGGGACACTTCCTCTAGCAAAAGACTTCAGCTTCTTGCCAGTTTTGGAAGAGTTCTGGGAACAAAATTGAGAACACTTCCTATAGCAGAAGTCTCCAGCTTCTTTCCCAGTTTTGGAAGAGTTCCAGGAATTGCATTAAGCATTCCAGAGTTGTTGGTCATCCTTAAACCATCACAGGTTGAGACTTCCCTTTTCAGGTTGAAGTTTTACCTTTTATGCAGGGTGAGACCTCCCTTTTATGGTTGAAGGTTTCCCTCTTTAAAACAATAGGATCACTTCCTCTAGCAGAATACTTCAGCTTCTTGCCAGTTTTGGAAGAGTTCTGGGAACTTCACTAAGAGTTCCAGTGTTGGTGGTCATCCTTAAGCCACCACCCTTTATACCAACATTTCATAGAGCACATTCAGCCTAGTGCTGCCATGCATATTTGCACATTTTGTATTACAGCTCTCTTCTTGGACTCATACATAACCCTTCGGACTAAGGGGAGGAATGTTGGACACCTAATCCTAAATGGGTTAGTGTGAAAGCTAAAGAGACTAAGCAGTCCAAGGGACCTTGGGATGTGAATCCCAACGGTCACCACATGTACTATAAATATGTATCATTTGTGAATAAAAATTGAAATGCATGCTTTATCTTTCATATCTCTCTCACTCCCCATGTGTGTTTAACACTCTCTCGCTCCCATGTGTGTTTAACAGGGAGAATCCCAAGCTTCTGGCAAAGATATTCAAATGCTTCATGAGGTAAAGGTTTAGTGAAGATATCAATGATTTTTTCTTTTGTACCAAGATATTCAAGTTTGATATTATTTTCAGCGACTTGTTCTCTAACAAAATGATATTTGATCAGAATGTGTTTTGTTTTTTAATGCATGACAAAATTCTTGGAGATGCTAATGGCACTAGTGTTATTACAGAAGATGGGAATAGGCTCATTGAATTGTACTTGAAGATCTTGAAAAGTTTGTTTCATCCAAAGGAATTGAGTACAACAAGCTGTTGCTGCAATGCATTCTTCCTCCATTGTAGATAATGAGATTGAGGTTTGCTTTTTTCTCAACCATAATACGAGAAAACCACCTTGATAGAATGGTGCTCCACTATTTCTCTTACGATCATCAATGCTTCTTCCCCAATCTACATCTGTAAAGGCTTGAATAATGAGATTGTTTCCCTTAGGATACCACAAGCCATATTATGTTGTGCCCTTCAGATATCAAAGAATTCTTTTGATGGCAATAATATGTGATTCTTTTGGTGCTGCTTGGAATCTTGCTACTTGTCCAACTGCTTGTATAACATCTGGCTAGGAGGTTGTTACATATAGAAGACTACGAATCATAGACATGTATAACCTCTGATCCACACCATTAGATGGGTCGTCTATGCTCAATTTGCAACCTGTTACCATTGGAGTAAGGATGAGTTTGCCATCTTCCATTTTGAATTTCTTGAGCATTTCCTTGATGTACTTGGCTTGACATATAAACATTCCTTTCTCTTGCTGAGATATTTGAAGCCCTAAGAAGTATGTCAACTCACCAAGTAAAGACACCTCAAACTCACTTTGCACCTTTGTAGCAGATTTCTTACTTAGTCGATCATCATTGTTGTTATCACCTGGATTGAACCTTAGGCTGAAGGAAGGCAATGCCAAGGTAACCAAAAACCATGCTTAGCCAAGTAGCTAGCCCTACTAGGCTAGGAGAGGTCTATCTCCATAAGGATCCCAACCAAGATGACTTGATCAAGAAAATGATATTAGGCTAGGTATAGTAGCACAAGGCTTGATTTGATTATGAAGGGTTTTGCTGGATCAGGAGGAGCCAAACGGTTAGGGCATGGAAATTAGGTCAAAATTGCAGGGTGTTCAATGGGGCAAGGTATCACAAGGCTCAACACTCTAGGGTTTTATGGGTGAGGTGATTCAAGATAGGTGATAATCTAGAAAGAGCATGCAATCAACATGGATTCTTCCTAGACTAGAGAAGACATAGACTGTGAAATGTCTACCCAAAACAGAGCATAAAGATATGGATTTTGCCTCTCGAACATGTATACATTCACATAAAGGCAATGAAATGATGAAATGGAGTCAAAAATACATTATAACACATGAAAACATAAGAAAAACTAAAATGAATATCATACCACATGGATCCTAAAGAAATAGCTACAACTTTTCAATAATCTCCTCCTAAAATTGATACAAAATGATGTCTCTTCAAAGCATAAGCATCCCACTAAGTCCAACCTGTGAAATGACTAAGAAAATACATAATATAGGCCACCAACCAACTCATCATAGGCTCATGGGTCAAATCCATGAGTGGAGGAGCAGTTGCAAGAAAGGTTGAACTGATAGCTAGAGTGTAGGGTGGTCAAAGTGACTCATCCCTCACTCTAGCAAACTGATTCATTACATGCCACATAGGCCATATAACTAATGTATATACTGTAGATAAAAGTAAAAACATAGTAATTACATCATCTAGATCAATTACATGTGTAAAAATTGAATTTCTCATGGGTAAAAGTCAACTTGGAATGAAATAGTGAAAATTGTGGAAAACTGTCAAACGTGTATTGTCCTCTTCAAGTTGACTTTTGATCGCCTTCCCGATGTCCACATCTAGCCCATGATAGCTCATTGGAAATATTATCCTGTATAGTTTCCAAAACAACCCATTTTTTTCAAAATGGGCTTCATTTAACCCTCCAAAATTGCAATCTCCTAATATTGCTCAAACGCACAGTGAGCAGGCTAGAAAAGAGGCAGAAAGGTGATGCTTTGGTAGATTTTCACCCTTTTGGCTAACCAGTTTTGCTCAAAATTATTAGCAAAAGTATAAGGTGCATGTCCTCATAATTATGAATCCAAAATTTTTTACCATTTTCTCATTGGATGCTCCAAACAAAAGCGCAATGTCCAAGGTGTTGCGTGTTTAACCATTTCACTGAAAAGAGTGCCTTCATAGTGTCAAACGCGCAGTGACCTCTTTAGGGCTTCTTTTGGAAGCCTTCCCGCTGTCCAAATTTTCTCCAAGATAGCTCGTTGGAAAAACTTTCAAGTCTAATTTCCATATATACTTTTATTTTTTAATTTGAAGGTCATTTTCCCTACCAGAATGCTAATCTCCCAAGCCTGGTAAAAGCGCAGCGACCTGGGTGCAAAAATGAAGTGTTCTTTTGCAAGAAACTTTTGGAGGTCTTAATAAAATCAAAATTGAGTGAATGGTAGCTCATTTTATATCTATGTTTGTATTTATCATTTGACTCATCAAGAAAGTCATTTTGACACTCTAGATAGAACAAAAAGTGATTTTTCCAAAGTCACTCCAAAAGTGAAGCAACTCTCTTGTAGCAACTGTATCTTTGATAGTTCTCTACAACTAGGATACATGTGTAAACCATGAAGGAGGTTTTTCATCCTTGGCCTATGATGGGAAAAAACCTCTCTCACATTTTCCAAATTCATCCTTATTTGATCTGAAACATAGTTTGAAGAAAAACCCACCCTATGTGTGGCAAATGATTTGTCCCTTGGAATGACTTCTTGAAAAATGATGGAGACATGATGTCTATGAGTTTGGAATGGCCTCATACTTGTTTAAAGGACTTCCCTTATGCCTACTCTATTCATATGTCTCAGATTCCATAGCCAACCCTAGCTTAGTGGGAGAGGAAATTAGGGTTTAGTGTAGGCAAAATAGGGTTTTGGGAAATTTATAGGAATCAAGAGAAATAAAGGGGATAGGGGGCTTCTAAATTATTTAGAAAAGTTTTTAAGGTAGGGAGGGATGTTAGGAAGTAGGGGAAACTATAATTTCAAGGATTGAGTGAGGGGAAGGGATCCAAAAGGGCAAAACACAGGCCTAGTCTAGAAAAGTGTCAAAAGCATAGCAATAGGCTAGGGTTTGTAGAAAAATGATGATTTTGAGGGATAGGAGTGATGGGAAGTGTTTAGGAAGGTATATTAAGGATAGGGGAAGGTTTAAGAGCTTTAGGATACAAATTTTGTTGATGATTTAAGGAGAGGGAAATGAGAGGAATGGGCATGGGAAAAGGTCAAGGGAGGTAGATGGAGTGTAGGTGAGTGAGATATTGATGGATATGAGTGCAAATGAGCCTTCCCTTGGTATTTTATGGCCTTTATACCTTGTTTGGATTTTCAATATTAGTCTTTGTACCCACTTTTTCTTTCTCAAATTTGACTTGTGTTTTACAATTTACCTTTGGACTTGATCTTTTGATTTGATCTTCTTGGTGGATTTGGAAACATAATGAATTTGAAACTCTTCCTTTTGGATGATGGAAATTTGAAATTACAACACTTGGAACCATGAGAATTATTACATATTAAAACCATAAAATTACATTTTTGCTTGAATATTCAAATTACAAACTATTTTGCTGATGAAATCTTGTTTATTCTTACATCCTCACTTGCTGGTCTTTTATGCAGGAGATGGTGTTTTAGTAGACCTTGGAAACCATAAGACCTAATGAAGACTTTGAATGGTTGTGACCATGATGAAAATGACTGTCATGATTGATACAAATGGCATGATAAAAATAACTTTATGAATGATGTATAGTCAACAAGATATGAAACTATGCTAGCAAGTAATCACATTTAGGGAAGAGTGATGTTTTTGAACTAGGACTACCATCAATGACTAATTTTTTGCATGACCTAGTGGAATGATAAAAAAATTCTGAGTGGTACCCTTAAAATTATATGAAAAGAGGATTTTTGATCACTGATGGCATTATGCAAATACTGACTCTAACAATTGCTACCAAAGATTATATCATCCACATATACCTCAATGATTGTTAAATTATCTTTATCTATTTGTACGTAAAGATTTCTATCATTAGTACCTTTCTTGAACCCTTCTGACATATATATCCATCAAGACGAGCATACCATGCTCTGGGAGCCTGCTTGAGACCATATAAAGCCTTATTTAACTTGCAAACATAGTCTTGTTTTTTTTATAGTAGAAAACCTTCAAGTTGTTCGATGTAAACTTATTCTTGTAATTCACCATTCAGAAATGCTGACTTAACATCCATTTGGTAGACTTTTGTTTTTCTTGAACATGCATAGGCAAGAAACATCTGGATGGCTTCCATTATGACAACTGGTGCAAATGTTTCGTCGAAATCAATTCCTTCCACTTGTGCATAGCCTTTGCAAACCAATCTTGCTTTGTTTTTGGTAACTTGTCCATCTTCATTCAATTTGTTCTTGGACACCCATTTAGTCCTAATGACATTTTTATCTTTTGGTCATGGAACTAATTCCTAGGTGTTATTCTTCTCGATTTGATCCAATTATTCATTCATAGCTTCTACCCAATTTTCATTCTAGCTAGCTTTCTAAAAAATACTAGGCTCAAAGGTTGCTAGAAAAGCAAAGTGAGCTTACTGTGATGAATAAAGTCGTCGACCTTTTCTTGTTCCAATTCCTTCATTTATGTCACCAATTATTTGATTTGATGGATGGTTCTTTTGAATCCATTCTTTTGTTCTCTTTGGAGGAGCTTCTTGATGTTGTTCCTATATATCTTGTTGATCATTATTTACTTCTTCCTGGTTGAGAGTTGCTTCTTATTATAGAATTTTCTCTGTACCTTTTTTAGCCTCTATCTCAAGTTTCAAAGATTCTATATCCTCATCATTATTCGTTAGAACACCGTCTTCATCAAATGTAACATTTATGCTCTCCACTATATGTTTTCGTCCTAGATTATAAAATTTATAGGCCTTTCTTTTACGTGAGTAACCAACAAAGATACCTTCATCAACACGTGATTCAAACTTACCCAACTTTTGATCTTCTCTTTTCATATAACATTTCCTTCCAAAGATTCTGAAATACTCTACATTGGTTGGTTTTCCTTTCCATAATTCATATGGGGCCTTGTTGTAATTATTTATGAGAATACTTCTGTTGATAATGAAGACTGTCGTATCAATTGCTTGAACCCAAATTTTTTCATCCAATTTTGAGTCCTTCAACATTGTTCTACCCATTTCCTATATGGTTCTATTCTTTCTTTCAGTAACTCCATTTTGTTGAGATGTTGTGCTATTGAAAAATGTCTTTTTATTCCATTTTTGTCACAGTATTGTTGAAATAATTTGGAAGTGAATTCTCCACCATTATCTGATATTAGACACTTTATTTTCAAATCAATTTCATTTTTTACCAAATCCTTGTAGATCTTAAAGCACTCAAATGCTTCAGATTTTGTTTTTAGGAAACTCACGACTGCCATCCTGGAATAGTCATCTATCATTAAAATGAAATATAATTCTCCATCTAAGCCTTTTGTTCTCATAGGACCACATAGATAAGTATGTATCAATTCCAATGGATGTGATGCAAAGTGTTTTTTGGTTTTAAATCCAAATTTTGTCTACTTTCCGTGTCGATAGGCCTCACATAGTGTGTTGGAAGGTTTTGAGATTTTTGAAATTTCTTGTACTGCTTCCTTTTTTCTTATCTTGACAAGATTGTCAAAGTTTATGTGACCCATTTGTTTGTGCCATAACCATATTTCATCTTCTTTAGCTAGTATATATGCTTTAGTTGCTTCATCCAGAACATATATGTCGTTTGGAGCTTGAATTTCTATAGCCACAATTTTACCATACCCGCCTTTCCTGATTTCATATTTTGTGTTGTTGAATAGCATTGTGTGTCCTTGATCACACATTTGTCCAACACTGAGCACATTATGATTCATGTTTTCAACTAATAGAACATTCTTTACTAGAGCATCTTTGCTTCCGAGACTGACAGTACCTGATCTTATAACATTTGAAGATCCATCATTTCCAAAGGACACAGTTCCATCCTTCTTCTCTTTCAGAGATACAAATTTCTTTATATCTCCAGTCATATGCGTTGAGAAAATGCTATTAACATACCACACATATTTGTTTTTTTTAGCCTCGAGAGCGAGAGCACAATTATCAATCTTCTTCTTCTTCCATGTTCATTCATTCTGTGGCTTTGAAGATTCTTCTAGAATATTTTCAAGTTTGCAGTCTCTAGCTATGTGTCCAAAGTTCAGAAATCTGTAACATTCAATATTATTCTTAAATGTTCAATTCTATTGATGTTTTGTTGAGCCTTGGGAAGTTCATATTTGACAGATATCCTATAATTGTATTAGTTCCTAGGGTACATACGACATTCTACAACTTTATGACCAAATTTTCCACATGAATAACAATAGCCATGAAAAATATGTTGGTACCTGGATGGAAATCTTCATCGGGGAATTGTCTTCCAAGGTTGTTGTTATGAATCCTTTCCAATGAAGTCTACATGCCTATGAGATCTTATATTTTCATTGTATTTTGTTGTAGAAGGTCCTACTTCTTCTTCTTTTTAACCAAGGCTAGTTCTGTTGTTGTAAGGCCATTGATTGTTGATGAGTTCTTCCAATACCCTTGAGCTATTGGCGTAGTTTTGGATAGTGTTTCCTTCTTCACTTCCTTACGCAGTGAGACTAATTTTTCTTCTAATGCTTCCCTTTCTTGGTTGCCTTCTTCCAACTTTTTTTGAAGTGACTCTTCAATACATTTGTGTTATTCAACTTCAATTTTGAGACCTTGAACTTGTTCTTCAAGAGTATTGGATCAGATCTTCTCATACTTGAGCTCTTTTATAAGCTTGATTGCCTCCTTAGAAAATTATTCTATGGCCAACCATTCTTCATCATTGTTTGATACCTCTTGTTTATTGTGCTTGGCCATAAACAATACTCTCTCATTGGCTTCTTCTTCACTGTCACTCTCTTCATCGGATGATGAGCTATCTTCCTTAGAGAGAAAGTTCCTTTTGAATCCTTTCTTCTTGTCTTGCTTATTGAATTTCTTAGAGCCTTTCTTTCCTTTTGAGTTTCCATCACTTCTTTTCAAACAATTTTCTGCGAAATGCCCAACCTCACTACAACTGAAACATATCAATGGATGTTTACCATTGAATTTTCCCTTACCAATTTTAGTTTTCTTGTAAAGTAAGCATATTCTCCATCTGAAAAACCTTCTTCATCATCCTCCTTTTCTTCACACTTGCAGGAGTAGGTATTTGTCTTGAAAGGTTGGTTGTCCTTATTGCTTTTCTTAGATGTAGTGAATGCAGTTTCTAGATGCGAACTCCATGTAATTCCTCTTTGCTCAGTTTGGCCATATTTGCATTGTATTCTAAGACTAGTACCTTTGGGTTGAATCTTCCTCATAATGTTCTAAGAATCTTTCTTATAATAGTGTTTTCGTCAAAAGGCTCTCCCAATCCTTCCAGAGTGTTGGTTATTTCATCAACATGTTGGAAGTATGCAACAATGTTGTCATCTTCTTTAATTATGAGTTGCTCAAATTTTGCTCCATAGATTTGAAGCTTTGCTTCTTTGACATTTGAGTCACCTAAATATATATTCTCAAGCTTGTCCCATACAATTTTGGCGGTTTTACAACCTAACAACTTGTGATAAGCAGATTCAATAAGTCCACTGATAATAATATTCTTTGATTTTGCATCATTTACTAAATTCTTCTTACCTTGTTCATCTGCAGTTGGTGTAAAGCCATTTTGAATAGTGTCCCATACTTCGTAACCTTGCACCAAGTGATAGACCTCCATTCTTACTTTCCAGAGTACATAATTATTTTCATTGAACAAAGGTACACCATTCTTAGTATGATCCATGATCTCCTTCTAGTTGTTAAACGGCTATTGAAGGAACCAAGTTTTGATACCAATTGTTGGAAATACTAGGGGGGGGGGGAGGCATTAGTATTCCTTTCAATTAGTATTATTATTATTTTTTCAGAGCATTAGTTAATCTTCAATTATTATAAGTTTTTGTACAATCATAGCAGTAAACAGAAAGAACACAAATGAACACAGTTTTTAAGGTGGAAAACCCCTCTGGGACAAAAACCACTTGAATGTTTTTTCTAATAATTCTTTAATCTTCAACTCCAATTGAAAAGAAAGCTCCAACTTCCTAGAATCTAGAAAAGCATTCTTCTCCAGCTCCCACTGGATGGACACTCCAATGCCCAAGATTCTTCAATAGTCAACTGAATAGATGCCCCAACACCCAATGAGCTACAATTCACCCTAGAACAATCCTACCACCCTAAAGTTTTCATAGGCTTGAACCTATAGATGACTTCATGCACCAACCTATCACCGCCCTACCACCCTATAGAAGAATAAAATAAGAATGGACTCTCGTACTAGGGAAAATGGTCCACTTTATAATGATATAGAATGATGTAGAAGAAGAATACACACTAGACCATAACCCCAACCATGACACAACCACCTAATGTTGATCCTAGACCTTTCGACACTGCCTCTTCAACTGTTGGTAGATAGAAACTTGTAAAAATTTTACAATGATTCTTTTACAATGACTCTGTATAATGATACTTTTACAATGACTATATGTAGTGTTGCCCACTTGAAGACTTTATGTGGTGAACTTCTTGTTGATGTTCTGCACCTTGATTGATGCCCTTGTCATGCTACCCTTTCTCACTCTTTAGAACATTAGATTATGCATTGAGTCTTCTCTTGATGAATATATAATACCTACAAAAAGTCTTCAAGGAAATACCCATGACACGATAATATCAAAACTTACCTCATCCTGCAGAGCATATGTCAATGCTAAAAAAAAACAACAAATTAGAATACAAAGAACATAATGCAATTAAGAGATGAACATGAATATATAGAATATCCTTACTTGGAGCTTACCTCTACTGCACCATTTTTTTCACCTTGCTCTTTACTTCCCTAGAAAGTCTCGTCATTTGCAGCACTTGACAACACTTGATCTAGTTTTTTGTTTCTTGCCTTCCAGGAGCACGATATTGAATCTGATGTGTCTCTGTGATTTTAGATCCCCAAGATTTAATCTTTTGTCTTATAGTAGTCCTCTGAGTCTTATTTCCAATGCCATAGGTCTAACCCGATTTAGATTCTTCAAGGGAAATTTATGCCCAATTCCTCCTTCAAATATGAAATCGATACACATAAAACTAAATTCCAATTACTATCCAATTCCTTTTACAAAATTCAAATCCACTTCTCAAAGAGAGAGTTATGATGTTTTCCCAAGGTCACCTCTTTGAGATGAAATTTGGGAGCCTGCAAAAACCATAACTTCCACAGATCATATCTCTAACAATATAGCAAACCAAGATTTTATATTAGGTCACGATGATCATCAGGATTTCATCTCAAATGGGTTTTAATTTCAGCATATAAGACTTTGCAGAAATAAAGTTATAGATAAAATTTCATGATCACTGATTTTGGAGGATATATGATATTTCTTTTTATAAAGTTGAGAGGGGCTTCTATAGAGAATGTTGGAGGGATTTTAGGAGCTTAAAAAATGATTAATTATTGACTATTAAATGACCAAAATCAATGATGAATTCCATGCCACAACCCCATGGGGTTTTAGCCCACTAATTGGGTTACTAACTTCAATCTTGAATTACTTACAAACCGTGAGGAATTATGAGGAGAGTTATATATTGATAGAAAGAAATTTTTTAGTAGAGTATTCCTATAATGGTTATGAGACAAGAAACCAGGAATGATGATGCCCAATTTTCCATGGAAGTTCAGGGTCATCCTTCATGTTGCTTGGGTTGACATCAATGACAACAAGAGATCATCTTTAGATCAACATTCTTCTCTTTGCAACTTGTCAGACCAAACACTCCTCAACATGCTTCCCCGAACCGCGCATTATGCAATCTGAGGGCCTAGTTAACCACCCTTTCCTCTTGGAACTACACACTGGGTAGCCATTGCCTCTAAGGACTACGCATAGCATAATCACAGTGCTTAGTATCTGCATTTTGCTCAAACTACACAATCTTCCCCCCATTCAGTACTCCACTGTGCACTGCCTAGTATCAATCAATAGTTAGGCCTCTCTTAGTCCTTGAACTATGCAACTATGCAACACTTGGCTTAGTCTTCACTGAACTACACATTTTTTAATCACATTGAGAAATCTTGCCTCATTTCACCACTGTATCCCTTAACTATGTAGTTTTGTCTCCCAGTCCCTTAGCCACTGCGCTTTGCGTTGTCACAGTGACTAGACCCTCACCCCTACCTCCCAGAATTGCGCACTATGCAAGCCCTATGTTAAAATTAGAAACTAGGGAAAAATTCCACTTTTGATAGCTCATTTGATGTAGATGATGATTGCATTTAATTCCTATTTTCAAGAGGACCAAAATAGACCTAAAGATCATCAAATTTGGACAAGGAAAAGTGTATTTTTAAATTATATGCCCTCATGTGCATATTTGATCAGGTAATCCCTAAAGAAAATTGTACACCCTTGGAAGGCTATAAATATAAGTGACCTCAACCTCATTTAGACATCATCATGAGAAATTCTTCTATTTATTTCTTATTTTTGGCTCGCACAAGATTGAGACAAATCCATGGAGGAATGGGTTCACACAAAGGTGAAATTGCAACATTTGAAGCTCACCTCATTGTTTGAGGGTTTTGGGCCTCAGTCGCAAGCATGCCACGAAGATATATCAACTGTATTCGCTCGCTAGCGGGCTCATCCATGTGACAGAAGCATTCCAGTCACTCGACAACATGTCCTCCATGCGATCGAAAGTTAGGGTTTGGTTTGTCAGTTATTTGAAGTTTTTTCTCATTGTACACAATGTTTGATAAGTGACCACAGATAGTGATAGTTCATTATAAGCTTTAGAATCAAGGTTTTGAGTATGATCATGATTGGGTTCATCTCATGGATATTGATTAGTTGAATTTTCCTGGATATTTGTATGGATGAAGATATGGATCATTGTACTCTCTTTTGCTAAATATTCAACGAAAATCTAATAAGAAGAATAATTTGAAAGGGTTTTACCCATAATGGGTATTTCCCTAGTCTGCAAGAAATCTTGGTGTCTCTATGTGTAAATGAATTTCTTCTATCATTCCTTTATTTTCCTCTACATTGATGATGGTGATATTGTTCTTTCTACATAGTTGCATATGCTACTAAGTAATGATGTAAATTTGAATAATGTTATGATTTTATGGAGTGAATTTAATGTGTTAATGAAGAAATGAAATTATCAAAGCAAAGAACAATATATCCCTAAGAAAAATTAACATGGTATCTGTTATGCGAGATTTATGACTCCAGACAAAAATATATTCACTAGGTTTGGCGGCTAACCTAGAACAACAGAGTGACAAAGGACCCCATGTTTTCCTTAAAATAAGTAGATGAGGGGAAGAAACCTACTTTGAATCTGTCATATGTTTCACTCCTTTGCCTTGAATGCTCTAATCCTAGCTCCAACTGAAAAAATTAGAACCTACACAACTAGACAACACAAGCCAAGAAACTACAAGATCTATGTAGCATCTCCTATATACTTCATTTAATAGGTCAAAATGGTATTGAAATATATGAAATAATGACATCACATATAGGAAAACAAAAGAACTCTCTGTATTGATATAAATGGTGTGAATTACAACCATAAATAGGTGTCGATCTTGTAGAAGAGCTCCTCCAAGTTGTTGACTTGTCCTTCCTTTGTCACAAAGTGTGCCCCTAATGATAACTATCACAAAAAAAGCATAAGGGTAGAATCACTCTCCAAAAGCCAACCCCTTGCATATGGAAGGCTGTAAATATATAGAGAAGTGAGGTAAGTTTGGAGTTCTTTTACTTTTACCAATATTAGGATTGAGATCCACTCTTGATGGGAGAATAATATATAAGGATAAGGGATGGAAAATTCAAGGTAGGAGAGGATAGGATCCGAGTGTTTTATCTAAGGTAAATGGTTACAACAAATCCTAGAAGCTTCTGGAAATGGAGGCTTCAGGATTCTCTATCATTTTCCTAGATTTCTAGAACCAACGCAGGTGCAAGGAGAGAAATTTGTAGGTGATCAATGCAGGCCATAGTGGAGAAAACTGTAGGTGGAATCTATCCAACAAGAGGCCAGGGTTCTATGGTCTTAAAACTAGTTCTAATGATGCAGTTCAGGGAATAAATTGTGCGGAATGAGAGAGTTATGCATAGGGATTTGTGCAATGATGATGTAAGGGAGAATAAGACGTTAATTGATCCCATTAGGAGGCAAATTGATTAGATGAGACAAAATATCCTATAAAAAGGTGCCCCCTAAAGCGAAAATTTAGATATGGTGACTGATGATTGAAATACTTTACCTTGTGACAAGTCGAGATCAAGACCAACCAATGAGCTTTATCTTCTATTGCAATACATTTACATCATGACATATTTTTGTTGAGGGAGGCATACCCATACTCAGCACATAAGCTAACATTACATGTATAATGACCAAAATACATGTCCACTGATGAATGATGGTGGACCCAAGACTGGATGACTGTTAGTATGATCATATCCATCATACATAGTGATCTTTGTATAATCCTAAAATCGCAGTCCAGATGGAAAAAAACAGATCCAGGGTCTTTTATCTTATTCACACGACCAAACAACATATGAGTCTAACCATGTGAATCAATAAGTAGAGGTCAAACATGGTATATACCATCTGCTTACTGACCAATGATGTAATTCATTAACAGATGCAAGAGAAACCACCAATGATGTTAATAGCTCTAAAGGTACTCAAGTACAATCTGTATGGTGTGAAGAAATGATTTGATGTCAAACAAGACACATAATATTTCGATTGAAGGTCAATGATTTAAACCTATCACCGATAGTGAGGAAAATTTCCATTGATGTATGCAAGCACCAAGGTACCAAGGGTGTTTCTAAGTCAACTTCCTGGATAATGTATTGATATCAACAGGAATCAACCCCTCGTTAGAGGGCCTTGATGTACCCAACATCAATGATAGGAAACAAGTATGATGATTGAGATAGAATGATAAGAATGATACTGATATGGAACTAGATCAGGAAAGTAAAACATGGAATGAAGGCTTAAGAGTATTATGATGGAGATAAGTTGAATGAATTTTCTTGAACTCAACAACAACACTAAAAGAGAGTTGGTAGTATTGAGATAAAACCAAAATGGAGGTATTTTGAAGGTACGATGAACAAAAATATAAGAAGATTACCAAACCCAACAACCATGGAGATGAAGTGGAAGAGTGTCATGTTCAAGAACAACTCATTGCCATTAAAAGAATGGGGTACCCTATTTTCCCAATTTCCCCAACCATACTAGTCAGTACCACTTTAATTTTTAACAAGCTTGAGGAGGATAAAATATTATTGATTTGTACGTCCATCCATTGGATGAATCCCTCCAAGTATATTTAATGAACCATTGAGAAGGAGTGGTTCAACCCCATCATGATCGACGAGTCCATTGTTGTTTATTTTTTAATGAGTCAAGCGAAGGTAAAACTCAAGTTCTTTTTCATGTTTAGAGAGTTTGAAAAAGAGGTGAAAAATAAAACTCCAGATGTCCCTTTTCATAGGTAGTCCTTTAGGTCCGAAAAGGTAGAAAACAATACACAAGAGAACCTCTTAGCCATGTTTGGCTAAGGTATTCATTTTTTGTAAATAGTCTATCTTAGTGCGGAAAAGGGGTAAACTTACATAGAGTTGATGTCTCTTCATTTACTTTTACGAGTTCAAAAAGGCAAGTGCTCGACAATATTTTCATGTTTTGGGAGTCTGAAAAGAGATGAAAGAGGACTCCAAGGGGTTCCTTTTTCACATGTTTAAAGAGCCCAAAAAGAGATAAAAGTGTACTCTTCGATCAAAATCACCTATGTAAAGCACAACAAAATCTGTTAATATTTGTCAACCTACTCAAAACAACACAAAAGGGATTAAAGATATCTGTTTCAGAGTAAAAATGAATAATTAATAGGAAAAAACATTAAATATGTATAAAATAATGAATAATATGACCATATATACTCAGAATGACTATTCATCTTTACGATTTCGCATTTACCTATAATAGTGAGAGTTTTGAGTACTTTTTCCCTCGATCTTTTGTAGCTGATTGTGAAAAATCTAGTGGACGATTTCAAATACTGTCGTTTCCAAGTAGGAACTAAAACCTTTCTCTTTCTTTTAGTGGTTCCATTTTATGATTTCAAGGAAAATTTTTGAGTTTTTGAGGACCCTAGGGTTCCAAAATTCCACCTTGGGACCAAAACATGCCTAGAGGGTCGAAAAGTGCATTGCGCCTAGGCAGTCACGTACTACAAGCAAAGGTGCAACAATCTGCTCTTCTCTCCTAGGGTGTATTGGCTGCAAATCTAAATATTGTTTATCAATTTTCCTTCAAAATTTGACAAGTTTTTGCATGAAAGGGATCCTAATGAACCTCTTGTTGATTTTTCAAGGGTTTATCAACACAAAATCGATTTCATATGGAGAGAAAGAGAAAATGATGAAGAAGATTTAAATGCAGCAAATGATCCTACTACCATTCAGGCATTAAAGAAATGTGGATTGCTAAAATTATTTTAGCTTCCTGGTATGAGGCAATAGATTGAGTTTTTGAAATACCCTGTTCATTCATGGGATGTTCAGGAACAAGCATTTAGGTTTAGGGAAAATCTACTCGAGATAAAGGTAGAGGATATATACTTTCTGATAGGACTATCCATAAGGGGTTCCCCCATATCTCTCCTAGGTGGGAGAAGTGGTGGGGAGATAGTGAAAGATTATATCACCACCTATTGTAGACCTTGATCTCAACCAAAAAAGGATTTGAAATATCAATATAAAAGATGTGACCCACTTACTTTTTAGAATGATCCTATTCATTATCGTAAGATTGGCAAGTAACTCCACATTGCATGTGGTAAGAAGATCATATATGTAATATGGATTCGAGTGTCTAGATCCAACACTCTTCAACTGGAGTGAGGGAGTTCTGGTTAATATGAAATAATAGTTGACTAAAGAAAAAGAGGGAAAAATAAAGAACTTTGGAAATTAGTGCGATCTTAGATTCCTTTGCATTAGAATGAGTTCCATTAGTTTAGACTCAACATATCATACTTGAGCCTTTCAATCCAAGGGTTCCATAGATGAAGAGGTGGATAGATCACATGTCCCGACATCTAGGGCAGTTGACGATTATCTTCTCACTAGCCTTCTTTAAATGGCTACATACAAAATTTATCATGATCAATGACTATCCTTACATGAGAATGGATTTACGTGATGACCCTAAGCTCATGCTTCATGAGGGTGAGGAATGGGGTGTTATAGGTAAGAAATTTTGAACTTTTAAGTTTTGAAAGTTTTACAATTTTTTTTGTGCTCTTTTTTTTTTATCTTTCTAAGACTAAACTATTGATGTTCCATGTAGATGTGGGAGTAGTTTGACCTATTAGTGCTTCATATCCCTGCCTTGCAGAGGAATGAAAATAGGAGGTAGTAAAACCAACACAGGCCGTTGCGGTAGGGCGAGATATGCTACGTCATCTAGATGTAGCAAAGGTCCTATAAGAGGTAGAGCACCACATGGAAGGGTTGACTCATGGTATTGATAATACCACGGTTGACCAACTTCCATTGTGACTTAAACGATACACCATAGGAGTGCCTAGTCTTATTGGTCAACTACTCCATAAGATGGCTCGTTCAATGTCATGCTATCATGATCACCTTTGATTATGTCTACCTAGATCCTTGCATGTAATTTTTTATATGGGCGATGTATGCCATATGTGTCTCAGGAGGAATTTTTTGTAAAACCAAACTTATATATATATATATTTATATAATATATTCAGTGTTTTTAGGTTCCTATTGTATTTTCAATGTGATGTGATGTGAATTGAAAATTGTAGTTTTTAACCCCGTACAGAAATTACCTGCATACGAATTCTAAATCATACAAAAATAAACAATGCGAGAGCATAACACATAAAAACACATATGCACATAGAATTTCCCCTGGATCCCAAAACCGGGACTACCAGCTTGATTTTTCATTATGTTCCTTTCAATGTTACAATACATAT
>APFE030188699.1:29629-49880 GCA_000404065.3 Pinus taeda
TTACAATACATATTTATACATGCCAAAGCATCTAATACCATGGACCGAAAAACCATCGCGTCCAAAACCAAGGACCGAAAACCATCGCGTCCAAAAAACATGTGCGAAAAAAATCATGCACAAAACCATAAGTGGGTCCGCCCAACCTAACATAGGGTCCAAAACCAAAATTTTCCGGGGCGCTGCCTCGGACCCCATAAAGTGGGGTTACGGGTACACCTCAAACCCCCTGTTAACTATGTGGAAAGAATATAACACAACCCAACAAAAATTAATTACATTCGTTGCAAAAGTATATCTAAAACGTGATTATCTAGGGTATCTATCAATGTGTTTATATTTCTATAAATGTGTTCATATTGTATGAACTCAAAATGTCTTTCTAGAAGGCATACTCTTAAAACCATGCATAAGATGGCGGGACATCTAACTGAATAGACACTAAAAAGTTGTAGTACTATGATTTGTGAGTCAAGTTTGACAACTAAATGATGGATACCATGTGCAATAGCATCAAACATTAGCTTGACCAATGCACTATACTCAGCGATGTTGTTGGTGGAGAAACCAATACAAATTCCCTGCAAACTCATGAACTCACCATTTGGAGCAAAGATATCCCATGCTATGAAATATAGGTTCTTATTACTATGAATAGCACCATTAGCATAACCGATGAAAGTTTCAAGAGATACTGACATCTGCAAACCAAATCTAAAAGGGAATAAGAAGAAACCATGTAAAACTCTAAAAAGACAGACTACAAACACACTCAATGCACCTATAGACAGTATGTACACCGTGCAAACTATACATGAGATCAAGCATAATATTTTTTGAGGTAGAACCCAGTTCTAGTTTGCTCCAAGGGAACTCCATAAAGATCTACTAAATCATAGGCCCCTTTTTTAAGGACTCACTTGACAATGTATGGACCTAACCACATGGGTTGAAACTTCCTTGAACCTAATTTATCATACTCCTGGTCATATAACAAGACAAAGTCTTCTTCCAAGAAGACATGAAACTTGACACTCTTGTCATATTCTGCCTTGACGTGTCTTTTATGAGCTTCATTAGCTATAGCAACATTGTATCGAGTTTCATCTAAATGACTCAGATGTAAAAGACACTCCTCCTCTAAGAAAGTGGAAGGAAGAAGTTTGATAACTAGTTTTAATTATGAAATTTTGCATTCAATTGGGAGGATATCTTCCATACCATACACCAACTGAAATGGTGTGAATCAGGTACCATCCTAACTGAAGTTTGGTATGCTGACAACAAAACATAAATGAGAAATTTCCAGTCTAATTTGTGGACCCCTACCATGCGTTGAAGCATTGTCTTAAGAAATTTGTTGATGGCCTTAGCCTATCCATTAGATTGAGGATAGTAGGGAGTGGAAATTTCATGGGAAAGTCCCAACTTAGCAATTAGTTTGGTCATCATATGATTCCAGAAATGTTTTCCGTGATCTGTAACTATTGCTTGTGGAACACCAAACCATGAAATGACATGGCTGAAAAAGAAGTATGAACCATTATACCAGTGTTGTTAAATGTAGTAATCACCTCATCCCACTTAGTAAATTACTCAACAATGACAATAATATAACCATGCCCCCCTCATGAGTGAGGATTACATGTTATGAAGTTGATAACCTATTTCATAAAGGGACCAAAAATGATAATGGGATGCATACAAAGTTCAATAGAATTGGGTGAGTATAAATCACTGAGACTATCCTTAATGGAATTAGGTAAGGAGCAACGATGGTGATGTTATTCCCATGATGCATCATCTGACATCATGATTTCCATGATGCTTTTATTAGTAGGGAATACACGTGAGAAAGGATCATAAGACATACCATAGTCCAATGATTTGTCTACCCAATTAAGTGAATCAAAAGAGGAAACCACAAAAGCCGAATAAATGGCTTCGTAATCTACCTCAATGGGGCTTAGCGACATTCAATCGCCAAAAATTTGGATGTTAGTTTCGTTTGGTATAATCCATGTATCGTCCAAGATGGTAGAAGACGATATCATGGTGACATAGTTTACTAAATATGATTTATCATGAAGGAGAGGAGGAAGGAGTGAAAAAGGTCGCCATAAGTGAAGATTCTTTCAACAATCCGACTCCGACATGCTGATATGACTATAGGGTTGCCCCCATAAGAGGGACACTCTAGTAACATGTGAATCAGAGGAGGAAAAGGTGAGTTGGTCCATGGCTACAATCTCACCTTTATTAGGAAAGGTGATCATATAGAAGTATGTTGTGATGACAAAAATCATGCATAAACGCACGTACGTCCCAATAGAATATTGTAATCGAGAGGTCCGTCAATAAATTTTACTTCTATGGAGACAATGTTTCCCCCTATTTCAACTTACAGGGAATTCAAAATCCCACAAGTTTTATATTTTCTCTCGTCAAAGGGTTTCAATGTAGTAGGTGACTGACTCAGTTGAGGAGAACCAATCACCTTCTAGCAAGACATGGACATAATGAAATTTGAGGCTCCCTCATCAATGCTAGAATGATGGATATTATTACCATGGATGATGACTTGGATTATAAAATATAACTGAGCTAGAAACTGAGGGGTATAGTTTTCATGAGAGAAAACAACAAGGTTTGAATCTTATGGATCCACACATCTGATAGCTGAAAGTAAAGCCCTCTTTTGGGTAGGGCAATTTTGCAACACCTCAAGAGTTCATATAGTCATTGGAGATTGAGCCAAGTATTTAACTATGCTATAATTCTGAGCAGATTTTGCATAAGGGTTGAAAGATGACTTATGAATAATGCCCTTTGGAGGTTTAATAGTCAATTCCATAGGAATTAATGATAGAGTGGGACCTAACAAGGATGGTGCCGAACTGGTAGGTTGATCAGTAGTCTGACCATTCGATAGATTCAAATTGCCATCATCCTTATTCCATGTAGCTACCAAGACATCAGATCTCAACTTTAAAGAGGAAAGCATCAAAACCATGTTGGAGAAAGATGGGTCTCGAGAAACCATATGAGTCTGTTGATTAGGAAACGGATCGATCAACACTACAGGAGAAGTGGAAGACTTAAGAAATTGATTCACTTCAGCGTGGTGAGGACAATCACATGTAAAGTGCTCCTCATTTCAAGTTAAGTGAGGATATCGAGTCTTTCGTTTCTCATCAGAAGGTTGATTTTTTTGTTTATCCTGTAGAGAGGGATCTTTATCTTTCTTACCTTCTCCTTTCTTCTTGCTTCCAGGTTGCTGTTGAGACTTTCCTTTCTCAAATGACATGACATTTATCTTGGAAGAAGAAGCCACAAGAGGGCGGGATTGAGGGTTTTGAGCAGATTCGAGTGGAGAAATACAAGTTGTTTTACTCGCCATATGCATGTTGGTAGAACCAATAATTCCATCAACAACATGATATTCTTTACTAGGCATAAGAGGAGGAACAATACTCAAATTTCTCGGAAAATTTGGTATCATATTGTAGAGAATGCCAAATTGGGTATAAACCAAATCCAAATATTGTGCACGAGAAATTAATTGCTCTTTAGTCACAACTCCAACTTTGGCTACATCTTCTGTTATGGGTGCCAACAGAGATTTGGTGAAACATTCCACAAAAAATTGAACAGAAACATAATTTTTGACCAACCGATGACAAAGCCTCCACTCATGAGTGTGATCCGAAATGTGAGTGGAATTTGATTGTTTGAATTTGGTTAACTATTCCATTCTGTTTTTGTATTTGATGGGAAACTAGAAATGCGTGAGGAAGGTTGTGGCTAAGGTACTAAAATCATGGAATGAAGTTCTAGGAAACTCAATATACTATTTAACATTAGTACCTGTAAGCGTTCTTTGGAAAAGATGAAGTCAAATAGAATCATCATTAAGGGAGTTCGATGAACACCATAATGATACATCATGACATGCGTCAATGAGTCTTTTCCTAGATTCCCACTGAATTCAGGGATATTAGAAGGAAATTTAGTTGGAATAATTGACCACCAAGGCGAATGAGCAATGGGGTTATTGGTGAGCCGAGTAAAATATGGAAACTCGAGAGTGGCCACAAAAGGTAACTACCAATTAAAGTCTAGTGGAGGATGACTTGAATATGAAGGAATAGCCTAGCATTCCTGAATAAGGAGGGTTCTGACAATAAGAAACGAATAAGGAGGATTCTGATAGCCAAAATAAAAGTGACCTTGTTGACCAGCCCCAGGATAACCATGAATTTGTTGGGATTGAAAAGGCACTTGATGGATACCCTGATAAGGTCTATACTATTGCCCAATGGGGATTTTCATTGTTCCATGATAAAGAACATTCGATTGATGCTATTCCATACCGTACATAGTCTATCCTATGGGTATTTTAGGAATAACTTTTTCAAGAGATTGATATTGTAAAGGACCTTGTAAAGGCTCAGTAAGTGGAACCTTAGAGGTACTGGATACTAAAGGAACAAGTTGAGATGTGATCACAGCCTCTATAGGTTGAGTTACATTAATTTGAGCTTGTTGAGATACAAATTGAGGAATATAAACTTGAGATGATGGCATAGGTTTGGAAACAAACAATAAACCCAACATCGAACCAGGTTAAACGAGAAAAGTAGGTTTCCAAATACTAGAAACTATCCCAGGATAAGGAGCACTATAATAAGGATGATTACTAATTTTAGGTATACTAACAACATGTTTCACCCTTCCAAAGGAGGAGGGGGTGATGGAGGCAACTACCCCCCTTGTAGAGGGTACCCGACATAAGGATAGTTAGGTAGTTGGAGAAGACCTTTCCCACTAACATAGGGGCCAACCTACTATTCAAATGTTGTTGTAGGAGGAGGAGAATGAGTATACTGTACAAAACTCATAAGAGCAGCACTAGATGGAATTCCCGAAGTGGATGAAATGGGGGATCTACATAAATTGGAAGATGCACTAGAGAAGGTACTAGATAATGACTGATAACCTGGTGGGATAGATGAGCCACCATACAAATGTGCCTCTAGTGATATTGAAAACATAGATGTGAAAGTGACATTTAAAGTCTCAACCATAGTGGTAGATGGAGGCTGAGAAGCCATATCGGTTCTAGTCATGGTCAATAATCCCAATGTGTATTGCCACGTGAAAGTCAAAAGAACAATGAAAGGAGTTTGTTCAGGAGGTGGAGGAATAAGAGGATGTTTGGATAAAGGAAAAATCCCTCCAGATGAGTAGAATGATGTGCCTCTTCTTGTGGGATCTCTTTGACACTCACAAGTCTAGGTTGAAGCGGTTCACCATTGGGGCCGAGATATATAGTAGGCAGATCTGTCTAAGACAATAGAAGAGAGGATGAAATACCTAAAGTAATAGGTAAACATGACTAAGGCTCCTCAGGTTCATTGACATTAGGAAATAAAGTTTCATACTCAGGAAGGTCAGATTGTATAACCTCAGGGAACAAAGTTTTAGGTAATTCAATATTGGTTGTGTCAGTTTCACCGAAAAAATAGATGTAATATCAGGTTTAGTACTCAAGGGGATAGATGATTCTAGTTGATTAGATTCAGGAGGAGGACCAGAAGTAGTTCCCAAGTTTCTCGATTCAGTAGTTTACATTCTTTTATGCTTTTGATGATGGTCAAGAGTAGTCTCTAGTGGAAAAGGAGGCTTATTTTGCATTCTACACGAATGAAAGAGTGGGGGATCTTATTGTTCCATGTTGGATAGTAAATTTTATTAACAAAAAAAGAAATAAATCAAAAAGAGGGTAATCTAGGCATAAAGAATTACCAAGCAACCATGAATTGCAATATTGTTGGCTTGTATGGGCCTAGCCTAGGTTCAGAGGTGATTTAGCCAAGCAAATCCCAATACTAATAGCCCTTTCAGCAATAGTCCATGGACCGCGAATAGAGGTCTCACTCGAAGTAGTATGGGAGGGTGATAGAACCAGGTTTCCGCACCCTAGGGATGTTTGATGAGCTTCTGGGGGTCCGCGGTTTGACCTTGCACACATGTCGCTATGCACACTTTCTCTCCCTTCCCAACCTATAATGCTGCTTCTGCACAACACTAGTCAGGGCGCAAACTGTAATATCCAAGTCCCTTGCTATTTAATATGTTATTATGTAGTTACTTAACTTGTTTATGTAAGACTAAGGATTATTATAATATATTAAACAATCATATCAGTGTGCGTGATAAATAAAACAGTATAAACATAAAGAAGGTAATGCGAGAAATAGGAATCAAATTCTTTTTATTAATCTTCAATCCTAATTACAAACTCAACATCACCCTGTGCACTCAGTTGTAGGGGTTCGCGCACTCAGCTACGGACTCTACTAGGCCTCTGCGAACTCAGTTGCAAAGTCTCTTCCCGCTACTACGACCCAATACACTTAGACTCCTCCTCTAAGCTTGAACAATTAGTATTCTCCTCTCTTCTTCCTTTGATCTCTTTACAACTTAGAGCCTTGCTCTATTTATACAATCCCATGGTCCGCAGACCATGGGTAGGCCAACATGACTTTACATTACATTACATTACTTTAGGGCCGACAACCCTATGACTTAACCTATACTTCGTGCTCTGCAACCGCAAATCGCAGAGTCTTACAAAACCTTTGACTAAAACTTGGGCTTTGAGCCCCACAACATGCTGTGGGGGGATTACGTGCCCAACAGCCCCCCAACACAATCATCGTGACTCCTCTCGAGTCACTCTGCTGGTGTAGCGAACTTGGCGCGGAGCCCCTCCAATTGGTCCCATACTACTCGGAGGTTCGTGGCGCACTGTTCTACAGTTTGTTGGACCTACTGCATGCACTCCTTTGATGCTTCTTTGTGAGGATCTGCTACCTACCTTAGTGAATATAGTCCCTACATCTATGCAAGCTTGCCATCAATGTTGGCCATAATGATGGAGGCATCATCAAACCAAGGCTGAATGCGTGCCTTGAGAAGTGCCTCTTTCAACACCCTTGCTTGCTATATCTTTACCCGTCGTTGGATGAGGACGATTGTCTGTGCAGTTCCCCTGACATTATCATACTATTCTTGTAGTTCGCAAGCCTCTGTTTCCAAGCGTTGTATGTTGGGGTCCTCCTGCAAGGATGTGAGGACGTCAAAATCTTGGTCCAACATACCGGTACAGTCTTTCACTGCCTGTTCAATTTCTTCTAGTCCTATTTGAATTGTGTTAACACACTGCTCTCTAACTTTTGGAGGAGTGGAAGGCTGTGCCTTCATCTACCGCTTAGAATCTGGAGGTTCAGTTCCAGCTGCACTCATGTTGTTTCCTCGCGCGCGCTTTGGACTCCACTTTCCAGAGAGTGGATTCACATCTCTGTTGGTATGTCTGTGGAAATGGACAACTTTGGGACTCATTGGCATGCTTCATCCAATGTCTTCACGATCTGTTGGTTCTGTGACGCTAGTTCATCCAGCTGCAAGCTAAGCTGTTCTATGTTAATCTTTTGCTAACTCATCACTTGAATCGCGTGGCCTTCCCTGGTGTGGAGCTCTACTATTATGCCATCCTGCAGATGGTACAGTGTGTCTTGGTGAATTACAGCCAAATTTAGGCAAAGTCTCCTGATCTTAACATCACGACTCTGTCATCCTCTTTCTCTGCTATTAGTTCTCCTTCTGGTAGCATTACGGTATTGGCCATATTTGCATGAGAAGCTGCTCTGCTGCTGATGTACTTGCTATTCTGTAGGTGGCTACGGTTCCTTCCTGTGGGGGCCAAACCTGTAGTTCCTATAATTGCACCCTTAGGGCCCGTAATACAATCTGCTACTCTAACATGGCTTCCTAGAGCACTTCCTTGGTGACCTCGTGAACCATGTAGTCGTTGTCGTAGAGGTCTCCTTATGTTAGTGTGATCAATTCGATAGTCAATTTGGATGTCTTGACCTTTTTTCATGGACCCGATCTCTCTATGATGCACAACATTTTCAGCTAAGTAGATGTTGTGCCCGGGTCCTTGCCTTCTTTTGTGTCCTCTGCTTCCTATCTTGTAGACAAGTTCTAGCCCTCCTCATCCTATGTTGTGGTGGTCCTTGTTGCTTGCGCTTCTACTGCTTCTTCGTTGGCCTTTGCCTGCTCTACAGCTACCCTTGCTACCCTGTGGACAACCCTTACCTCCACGACCACTTGTTAATTATGCCTTTGCTGGGCCAATTTCATGAAAAGCAACTTGGTTGCATCCTTATGCTTCTATGCTGTTGTTCTATCCATCTTCACTAGATTCGGGGTGCACCAGTCGGGGGGCCATGATTCTAGCATTGAAAAGGTTGCATCATCGATAGCCATGAAGGGGAGCTTGGTCCATTGCTGCACTGGGTCTTTATGCACCTTGATGTACACATTATGCATGTCTTCTTTGAAGTATGTAAAGCTCCACGGACTATTGTACACTATGGGGAATAGGCGTGACCATTTGTTGATCCACATCTAGATTCTCGCCTCTATAAGCACCTAGAAGATCTTGGTCTTGCAAATCTACTTGGTGTCCTTGGTGGCCCAGAGCGATGTGTACTTTGTGGCCTCTGGTAAGTACTATTCAATACTAGGGAACTAACTGTCCTCGAGCAGTTCCCCTATTACCAGTAAAATAGACAAGAGTAACAACGCGTAGTGGAAGGTCTTGCCCTACTCTTGGGCTTCCTTGTAGTTAGTCAGGAACTCCTCACAGAGGAACTTGGCCCAGTTGAATTGAACCCCCTCTGTGCATTATTTTTCCAGTGCAACTACCGGCGCTGGTACCTCATCTCTGTGACATTTTCTCATTACCTTCCCGACCAGGAGTTGGGTGGCTATGCGCACCCCTTTATCTTTAATGTTGCTGATTACATAACCCTATTTTTCTTCTCTAGTTTTTATTTTTTATTCATGGCCTCTGCGATCGAAAAATCTCCACTTTTGCTTGCTATTGCTATGGGGTCCTTTCCCTTATAGGGGAGCCAAGAAATCCTATGGATGAGATCCATCGTGATGGGAATAGGCTCTTCCAGCCATAAGTACTCATCATGCACTAGGTAGAGCAGTTGCCTGATGATGAAAATAGTGATAAGCGTGTGGTAAAAGTGTGGAATCCACAACAGATAAAGTACTCTAGCCTTCTCCACACTGTGCAACCATTTTCGCAGATCTAGTGTTGTGACTGACCCCTTCGTACTTTGCTTCATGAGGCTCTCCGTCTCTAAGTGTGGGAACTTCTCACTGTCTGTAAGGTCCCAATATTCAAACTTCATTGTGGGTATGCGACCTAGGTGCGAGCCCTCAAACACTATTTCATCAGGGAGGAGCGGGGTCTGGAGTGTGCTTTTAGTGGCATCCAAGTCCTTGGGTATCTTGGCTTTCCCTTTTCACGAAGGAACGTACTCCGACAATTTCGATGTAGCACACACTAGATGGATGTCCTCTTCCATGTCTTCTATTACCTCTATCTCATCGACGAGAGCTTATAGGTCCTCCTCCTCATCATTTGTCTCAATGGTGATAGCCTTGCCCTTTTCTTCCATTGAAATTTTACTGAAATACGGATTCCTTGGGGACATGCGTACTGGTTTCGCTGCCTACTTATCTTTCTTGGGCCTCAACCTCCAAGGCAATTTCAGGATTTCTAGTGAGACACCAGTGTCCCTGAGAACATCATGTACCATGGGGTTCTACGTGGCCTCATCGGTGGTTTCTTCTACAAATCCAAAACCTCTCCTCGTAGTTGTCATCTTGCTTGAGTTGTCTGTGGTTGTTCATGAACTGGGCTCAAATCTTGCTCGACACTCAACACTCTATGCTCTAATGAACTGCTCAAATCTCAAATGAACAAGTGTTGTCTCGTAGCTATCCCTTGGCGTTTTATAGCACCTTTTGAATTCAAATCTGACTATTCCCCCCAATTCTAGGCCATCAATGCTTTCTTAGTGGCATATTTCCCCAAATCTAGCCCTTAATTCATGTCTTAAATGCTTGCCGCCCGCTCCCTTTTGCCTTAAATTGGACATCTCATCATGAATAGTGACACCAATGGTTACTTCCCAGCCTACCCGCGCAGTAGCACAGCCCCCTGTGTGCGGGCGCAACCCTTGTGTCATGTTGATTTTGCATGCACCTCCCTCGTCGCACAACCCCCAAACATACTCTTTTATAGTCTCTCACTCTCTTTCAACTATTGGGAGCACTGAGACTATTCTCCCTACAGCTAGTTAGGTAGTCGCACCACCTGTGCAAGACTTCAACTCACCTTCTAGCATAGTCTGTGGAAAATCCTCAATTGTCTGCGCGACCTCTAGTGTAGCGCGTTCTACTATATGCAGTGCACTTCCCTGGTTACTATGTTTGGTGAGGTGCAGTCGTAGCCATGACGGCAGAGTCACAAACTCTCAGCGACAATCTTCTAATGTAGTGGTATGGTAATCCGTATCTTGCTTTGTCATCTTTGGTTTATTGACGAGACATTCTTGCATAATCTCATTTTCCAGCCTTTTGATTTCAGCGTCCATCCAAATGCTTTTATCCCTCAATTGTACCCAGTCATGTTTGAGTTCGTGAAGTCTAAGGTTCCCTCATCAGATGGCTTCCTGAATCCTTAGATGTTCATCCTTGTGTAGATGTGTGATTTCTTCCTCCTCGCCATCGTGCACTATCACAATTGTAGGAGTTAGAATGTGTGAACTCCTCTTTGTATTCTCTTCAGAAATTACAATTTTTACTCCGTTCCACATCTTTGGAATCATTTCCGTGTTCAGGGTTTTTCACATGGTCTTATAGGCCCATTGAACTGCAAGTACGTGTAGGTCCCAATCAGTTCATTTCTCCTGGTGAACCTTGTTCAGTACTCCACACACCCTATTAAATGCCTCGTCATGGAGAATTGGTAGCATGCATCACCTTTGCTACTGTTGTGGTTTGTTCTGATTCTCTAGTTCGGGGGTGGTGTGCGCTTGTGCGGACTATATAGCATATGTCTATAGCCATTGGGAAAGGTGGGCGTGTAAGTTGTTCCTCCCTTGCTGATTGGCTTTCATTCAGAGCTAGGGTTTTCCAAAATGTAGGCACATCATGCTTCTACATCCATGTCAGTCCTCAAAATTTCATTGATGTGTATCCCACCATCGTGCGGGTGTTGCGCACAGTGCCCACTTCAGTGCATCGAACTGCTACCGTTCTGGTATTGCGCTTTCAAATTTTCTCATAAATTCATCTGTTACTGTTAATCCATCATATGTCGATAGCTCCCTTGCCTTTGTTGTCATGCAATACAATGATCTAATCATCAGGTTGCAAATCAACATTGTTACTTCATGCAGTCGATTCTACCATCGCTCTATCTCTTCATCTAAATCTGAAGTGCAGGAGCTTTCGCGCTCCCACGAAATCCTTCCATCTGTAGTCGAACTCACCCAATCCTATTCTCACGCAGTTATCTTGTAAATACAATTGAGATCATTATCAATATCATTGTCGCACACCAGTTTAGTGTATCACGCTCCTTTGGCTAGATCGAGCGGTACTACCATGCATAGTGACTTTTTCTCAAAGGTCATTTTACGCTTCTTCAGATTTATTACTCCATTCATATCGATGGCCTAGTCTATTCCTAGTAACGTAGGATAGGGATTGTTGTCATCGACAATATCTATCACTTCAAAATCTACTTGCGCGCTCGCACCTACAATATCGACTATTACCCCTTGCAATCTTCCCATGGGAAAAATCTTCTATTGGTTTGCCATTCATAACTGAATAGGGGACCATTGTAACATGAGTTTTCCCATGCATTCCCATGTTTGCTTTGGCAGTACATTCACGTCCTAACCCAGATCCAGGATTACCTGATCCATTTCGTATTCACCTATTTGCGTAGTCAACCTCATTTCCATTCACACCAAGTGATAAGTTCTTCTAGTCATCTCACTGCCTTTCTGTCGCACAATAGTTTCATGCATGTCTCCAGAAAGGTAGGGAGCATTGAAGGATCCATCTCTAGTTCTAGTTGATCCTTACTACCTGAAGTGGAGGCCTCCGTGAAGCATTGAAGGATCCATCTTCTTAGCTTCCATGAATGTCTCCTTCATGTGTTCTAAATCAAACTCGAGTTCCTTTGTAGGAGCCTTGCAAACCCACACACTTTCTTCTGGTTTCTTCCCTTTATCATCTCCTATGCTCATACCACTCTTGAGCATCATGTTTACATTTGGGTCTTCTTCACACGGCTCAGACCTCATCATTTGTAAATTCTGGGTTGAAGGGGGCTAGAGTACCCCCTTTTCGCACATCCTCACTATCAGCAAAGGGAAATCTTCTGCCTCATGATCAAACTGTGTATAGTACCAACATGATATTCTTGTCAGCTTTGTACAATTGTGGGCATAGTGCCCTGGCCCTCCGCAATTGTAACAAATTAGTTGTCCACGACCCCTTTTGGATCCCATTCTGCCTCGACCCCGACCGTGCCCCTAAAATCTAGCACGCACCATCCCTGCATTTGGGTCGAGGGCTCAAGTTTCGGTCTACACCTTGTAGGTAGGAGTCTGATCCATCATTAATTTGTAGCTTCGACAAGTGTATTCATCATGGCCTACCAACTTGCAAAAGTTACAAAACAATTGCTAGGACGTCTGATTATACTTCTACAACAGATGAAAATTGTTTGTAGTGTGTTTTCCTCCTATTTGGCAGATCACGCATCATAGGGAAGATATCATGCTTGGCCTTACCTGTGCCTCCAGTCTTAATGGAATCGGCCCTCCTCCTGCCAAATAGTTCGTGAACACTCAACAATGGTCCTTATCGTGCCCTTGGACTTTGCATTTTGTGCACCATACTTCCTCATGCACCTCCATCCAAGGTGTCCTGTCCTATTTCAAACTTTTCATTTGCAGACACAGATTCTGTAGTTGCACGTGGATTTGTTGGAATCCCAACCCAAGGTCTTGTATAGGGGTCTCATGTAATCTCATAGCCATCTCCAACACTACGGCCTGGGTTGAAATTTTTTGCTGTGACAGCGCCATCCTTAAGTGTGGTGTAAGTGAGGCCGTAAACCATGCGCGATGATGTGCATCTGTTAACATCATATTGGCTTCATGGATCGTACTCTTTAGCCTTTGGTCTAGATCCTAGGGGGTCTTGCTCAGGAGCATCACAATATTCTTAGACCCGATGATTGATTGCGTTTTTTATTTTGGCCTGCTAAATTGCCTACTCAGTGTGGCCTTGATCTCTGTCATTCCTATTTTCAGGTGGTCATTAGAATGCTTGATATACCATGTTAATGCATGATCCTACATCACGCTCACCAGCGTAGCCTTTTTAATATTATCATCCATGATGCCCTGTGCTTCCCATACTGCTCTTACCATGAACTAGAATTGGTCCAGATCTTCATTTCCCACTCTTTTGAATACCAGTAGTTTGATCGTACTCACCATAATGAACTGTGGTGGTGGCAAAGGTGGGGTGGGTGGAGATGGAGGTGAGGAGGGTGAGACTAGTGGCGGCGTGGGTGGAGGTGGTAAACACGGAATATGCTACCTTATCAGACTAACCGAAATTTTCGGAGAAACTTTCGCGAGCTCTTCCTTGCTTTCCCATGAGGGTGAAATTAAGGGACTATTTTCCAACTCTTCACTACTTTCGCTTCTGTAGATCTTCCCGCTTCACATAGTTCCAAACATTAATTTATTTGCACAACCTACTTTTCACACAATATCATCTTAATACAAGTGTTCAAATATTTAATATACTTACCTCACGGTCCCTTGAGAAAACGTCGTTCCGCTTCACTGTAGTTGATGTTTGTGTTGACCGTGAACTCAGTGATAAATCCTCCTATTATTTGGTCAAGCCAATGGTCCACAACTCATGCTATCTTATCTCCTAATGCTTCTAGTATGTGCACTAATTTCCGAGTCCACACTATTGGTTTTTTGAGCCTACACCTTCCCTACCTGTCTGCTAACTTTGCTATCCACTCATACAACTCAGAAGGAAAGGAGGCAAAGAAAATTTCGTGGATTTCCATATACAAGTAGCGCTCCAACCACTATTCCTTAGATACTCACGGATTTTTGTTTTCCTGCGCCGCAACTCATGAATCTTCTTGTCTGCCCACTCTTCAATTTCTTTCTTCATTGGATTCTAGTGGCACGACATTAGACATCCTTTATGTAGATCCCGATCCTGGAAACGAAACCATTTTTTGGCTTGTATGGGACTGACCCAGGTTCAGAGGTGATTTAGCCAAGCAAATCTCGATACTACTAGCCCTTTCGGCAACAGTCCATGGAGCTCGGACTAAGGTCTCACTTGAAGTAGTATGGGAGGGTGCTAGAACCAACTTTTCATACCCCGGGGATGTCGATGAGCTTCTAGGGGTCTGCGGTTTGACCCTGTGTGCACATCGCTATGCGCACTTGCTCTCCCTTTGCAACCTTTGATGCTAATTCTACGCAGCCCTACTCAGGGCACAACCCGTAATATCCAAGTCCCTTGCTATTTAATCTGTTATTATCTGGTTACTCAACTTGTTTATGTAAGACTAAGGATTATTATAGTATATTCAACAATCATATCAGTGCGCACAATAAACAAAACAATATAAAAGTAAAGAAGGTAATGCACAAAAGATACATAGAAATAGGAATCAACTTCTCTTTATTAATCTTCAATCCTGAATATAGACTCGACACTACCCTGCACACTCAGCTGTAAGGGTCTGCGCACTCAGCTGCAGAGCCTCTTCCTACTACTATGACCTAATACACTTAGACTCCTCCTCTAAACTTGAACCATTTGTATTCTCTTCTCTTCTTTCTTCGCTCTCTTTACAACTTAGAGCCTCACTCTATTTATATAATCCCATGGTCTGTGGACCATGGGCAGGCTGACATGAATTTACATTACATTACATTACTTTAGGGCAGACAACCCTATGACATAATCTATACTTCGCGCTTCTCGCTCGAAAATCGTGGAGTCTTACAAAAACTTTGACTAAAACTTGGGCTTTGAGCCCCAAAACATGTTGTGGGGGGATTCCATGCCTAAAAAATATAAAACTTTGAGAATGAAGGACTTAACGTACAACAACCAATCTCCCTGAATGTTGTGTTCGATGTATCACAATTTACAAAATGACAGACTTGGTTACCTATGGATGGATAGCAACCTAATGCATAATCGTTCGGTGAGAGTGTTACCATATACTTTACGTGCATGGAGCACCACCAATATACCCAAAGGTACATGGAGTACAATCCTATACACTCACATACGTGGAACAATATTTCACCCCCAGGATGCAATGCTAGGAAAAAAAATAGCTTCTATGTTTAATGACACCGAAACACATCTAGCCTAGACCTCTATTGTTTGTGTTAATGTTACAAATTCTCCTTAGGTTGATTCAGTAAATTTTAAGTTGATCTTGAATTAAGTTTCAGTTTTATGGCTCACCATGAATTCACCTGAATTCCCTAAAATGAAAATCTAGCATGAGGAAATGGAATCTTACTCCTCAATGAAAATCTAGCTAGGGAAGGGAAGAGACAAATAATATGTAGCCTATAAATTGCAGTAAACAAGATGCCCAATGCAATTTCCTTTTCATGCAATTGTTCCTAAATCAATATAGCTGCAAAAACCCTAAATTGAGATGCAATAATTTTTCTTTTCACCACACTTAATTTTCGTAAATGAGGAAAACTAAGATGTAAAGTCTAATCACTGATTCAAATGCACTTTTTAGAATGAGAACTAGAACACCAATTCAGCCAAGCGATCAGTGATCAAACATAACAAGTTTGCAAGCGACCTAAAGATAAGAAAAAAGAAAAATCAAAACCAATTCTACCAAAGGAAATTAAACACAAATGCAAACCAAATGGATGCTTCAGAGATACCAAAATACACTCAAGGCTAAGGAAAGGTTAGCTAGAAGTAGGTTGATCAAATCAACACTAAGAAAACAAAGAAAAAATTGTGCAAAAATAGGGATCAACAGAGGTGCAGAAGAGGCACTAGTGATCTGGAACGTAAGCAAAGAGAGGGCCCAAGTTAGGTGCAACATAGTCAAAGAGGAGGTCGATGTGGGGTGCATCACTCTGTCAATAGACAAGAGGGTGCGTTGGTCCTGGGAAAGAGGATTATGACACAAAAATTGCAAACATGACCCAATGCAATCACTTCCTAGGTTTTTTCTTGGTTGGTTAAAGTAGAAAAAGTATATGAAAGAGGTAAATCAAACACAATGGACAAAGAAACCACCAAGGGAATACACTTCTCTCTAGAAGAGTCGTCAATTTGTTATGAGGGATTTATAACTGTGAACATAAATATCTCAACTAAGTTTGGTGCCTAGAATAGAACAACAGAATGATAAAGGACCCAATGTTTTCCTTAAAGTAAGTAGATGAGGGGAAAAACCTTCTTGGAATATTTCATATGTTTCACTCATTTTTCTTGAATACTCCAATCCTAGCTCTAGCTGCCAAAATTAGAACTTGCACAACTAGACAACACAAGCCAAGAAACTATGAGATCTATGTAGCATCATCTATCTACTTCTTTTAATAAATCAGCATGGTATTGAAATATATGAAAAAACAACACCACATATAGGAAAACAAAAGAACTCTTTGTATTGATATAAATGGAGTGATTTACAACCATAAATAGGTGTCAATCTTGTAGAAGAGCTCCTCCAAGTTGTTTACCTATCCTTCCTTTGTCACAAAGTATACCTCTGATCACCCTAAATGCATGAAAGGATAACTCTCACAACAACAACATAAGGGTAGAATCAATCTCCAAAATCCAACTCCTTGCATATGGAAGGTTGTAAATATATAGAGGAGTGAGGCAAGTTGGGAGTTCTTATCATTTTACCAATCTTAGGATTGAGATCCACTCTTGATGGGAGGATGATATCTAAGGATAAGGGATGGAAGGTAGGATAGGATAGGATTCAAGTGTTTTATCTGAGATAAATGGTTACAACAGACCTTAGAAGCTTCTAGAATGGAGGCTTCGAGATTCTCTCTCTTTTTCTGGGATTTCTAAAACCAACGTAGGTGTAAGGAGAGAAATCTATAAGTGATTAGCGTAGGCCATAGTGGAGGAACCTATAGGTGAACATTGTCTAGAAAGATGCCAAGGTGTGTTGGTCCTAAAACTAGCTTAGATGATGCAGTTCAGGGCAAAAACTATGGGGAATGAGAGAGTCATGCATAGGGCTTTCTGAAAGGATGATGTAAAGGGGGAATAGGATGTTAATTGATCCCATTAGGAGGCTAATTGATCAGATGAGACAAAATAGCCTATAACAATATCAAATTTGGACTAAAGAAAAGTCATGGAGATCACCCCTTTGATGACACCATTGAAAGATGAAAGAGAGGATGGTGGAGACCTAAAATAATTACGGTTTGAAGGTAACCCTAGGAAATTTGTGTATTAGGGTTTGATAAATATTATGAGGTTAGGTTTTGAGAGAATCCTTGGTTTATAGAAAATATTTAGATATGAAATGTAGAAACCCTAGCATGATCGATGGGAAAATGTTCAAGCACTTGTGTCATATTTAATGAAGCCCTAGAGGGGATAGTCTCTGCTAGGCATGGTTGTTGATAAAGCTAGTTGAAATAGTGAAGGCAACATTTTCATATGGTAAATGGATAGTGATGGCTCTTGAAGGCTGGTTCAAGAGGGAGATGATCACATCTCATTGAACATAAGTACTTTTCGATTTATGATGCTCCATTATGTCTTTAATTTTTTTTATAATTATGGATCTGATTATTGTTTTGATTATTAATTATACTTCCTGCATGTATATTTGAGTATTTGAATGCTTCTAACCTCCTGATAAGTTGTGATAAGTGGATCCTTCTTGAGTATTATGGCTAGTGCAGGAAAAGAAGAACTAGCATCAGAAAAGGTAAAAAGACACTTGATGAAAAGGTGACAAAGTGCTACAAGCTGCCTATATAAAATAAGAAGGTGCACAAGTATTTGAATACCACAAGGTATGCATGGTATATTATTTCAATGTTATGTGTTAGTTGTAATATTGGATGGAAAGGTAAGCCCTAAGTTATGATGAGAATGTCTCCACAAATTTCTCATGCATGTGAAAGTGATTTGGATTCATGGTTCTTATGATGAAATGGTGAAATTGGAATTGAAAAAGTATCTTGCTTCTTAGACATGATGAATTTCTTGATTCTATAAAGCTACTTAATATTGATCTTTAATATAATGGTATACTTGATGTTTGGATAACATTAATTTTGATATCTTGATCCCATAAAGAAAGATAAAACCTTGATTCTAATAGATGGTAACTTGATATTATTGATATGTTTGTGAAAAGCATGGTAGCCATGGTGATAGAAGTGTAACAATGAGATTGATATTCAGGATCTTTTTTTTACTTTGGTTATGTTTTGATGTGATTATTAATTATGGAATGTGGTAAAATTGAATACCCATACTTGATGAATTGAGTTATGTGACAAATAGGTAATGACGTGATCATGATTCTTGAAGTATACTTCTATTAGCTATTTGACACTAACCCTTGATGAAATATTGATGTCATGATGTCATGATGTAATGGTGAAGTAGTTGATGCTAACATATATGACCATGATAAGTATGTGATATAGTCTAACTTTATGATCTAACATATCTACTGATGCATGATGATATTATATACAAGTTGATGACTTGAATGAAGATGACTGAAGTGGCTTCCCATTCTGAGGGAGAATATATCAATAATATCCCTACTCATGTTATCATTTCCATTATATGTATAGAAGATTATTTATTGTTGAAGTAAGATTTATGGATACAAATAGACAAATATCTAATACTGTTGTTTTGCAACAAAATTTATGGTCTAAGAAGAAAGAAATTTCCTTACTTTAAACCTCAACCACACATAAGCAAGCCTAAGGGTGCAACTGTAGCCTCATCTGCATGGAAGAAACCCTAAGGGTGTGACAGTAGCCTCTCAACCGCATAGAAGAAGGACTATGGGTGTGGTTATGCCTGTAGGACACAAAAGTGAAGTTTTTTGCAAGATTCACTTGAAGGATGTCAGTCCTAGAAACATGGAGTAGACAACAGAAAGTTCTATGAGAAGGGAAGTTTGAATGTTTCTCTTACTATAATGTGAATTTTTTAACTAAAATTATGTTTGCAAGTGACCGGGATATGCATATCAACATGTCAATATGATTTAACCATTAGGTCTTGTGTATGACAATAAAAAATAACAATTACAAGGGTTTGACTAGATTTGGATGATTGATATAAATAAGAAGTGTTTGGATTTTTGACATGATTCTTCATAATGATTTGTAACTTTTACTTGATGTTGAGATATGTTTTGGGCTATAGATCTCACTGTCATAGAAAATTTTGGGTTCTGACCCGACGTCTAATGATTTGATTTGATGATTGATGATTTTCCTTGATAACAATGATATATGGGCATAATGACTTTCAGTGACTTATATTGGTACTCAATAGATATATTGTGATGACATAATTAGCTTTGATACATTGGTTGAAGTATAAACAATTGTGATTCAGTATGAAGTAATATCACAATAAATGGATGCAACCTGGATGACTTATTCTTGGTGTATGCATTTGCATCTAGTGACAAAAATGGTTTATATTATGATCATGAGGATGACTTGATGAAGTTTGGTTTGATATTGCTTGGTAAATGACAATTTGTTGGCATGACAATATATCAAGTCATAACTTGATATTTGGATATGATCTCTACCTATCACTTAGTCTAAATAATTTATTAGAGTGATATTAATGAGCTTGATATTAGTTTTGATCTAACAGCTAAGGATTGATAAGCTAACTTAGTTGATTTTATTACACAATATTGATTTGTGTAATGTTAAACATATTTCTTTGGTCAAGTGTTATGTTTGAAAAAATACTTGTATGAAGCAAGCTCCCCGATCCTAATATGTCTGCATTGATAGTTATCTAGTGAAGCTAGGATGATGTGTCAATCCAAACCTCTACTTCATAAGTGATCCAAGGTATGGCTTTGATTTTATATACTAATTGTCTATTATTTATAGGAAATGGCCTATGATGATTAAAGTAAGAGGAAGATGGCCTTTGAAGGTCAAAATGAAGAATCATGGCATGATGTATCACGTCTTGAAATTTGGAAATATAT
>APFE030188699.1:50309-70079 GCA_000404065.3 Pinus taeda
TAGATAGATATATATGTTGTGCATAGAACCTGAGTGAATTCATGATTGAGCCAATTCATACACATTAAATTGTTGCCAAGCAGCCTTCAAGATATTTGAATGGGATGATCATTTTTTTATCTCATACATCCATTCTACGATATGTGACTACATGGATGTACTGCTATAGCTCCAAATCTCACTCTTGAGGTTTGTGATGCCGCACTCATGGCCTAGGGCAACCCCTCCTTCTAGACCTGGTCCTAAATTTACAAAACAATGTTTTATTCCCTATACACGACATTGCCCTGAGCTAAACGCGTGTATACGCGGGTCTGTGTATACCCAACCTGCGTATATGTTTAAAAACACTTAAAAAAATAAATCTCCTTAATTTAGGGCGAAGATCACGGGTTTTACCTGTTGATTACCTGTTAGTGCCCATGGCCCAACTGTTCCCAACGAATTCCCAACTAAAAAACTACTTTGGGAGAAGTATAAAAAGGCTTCTATGGGAAGGCCAAAGGAAGGAGAGAAGATAGAGAAAGATTACTAAGCTGAGATTTCCCTGACCAGGTCTAAAGATCCTTGTGCCTCCTGCACTTCCCCCATTCTACAGGAAACCATTGTTTCCTTGTGTGTGTTGATGATTTCATACTACTTGAGATATCATGGAGTAAGTCATGGAAGGAGTTTGTTAAAGGCTTGAGACTGGACGAATCCGGGATACAGTTCCGCTTGGAGCCTACGAAAGGATGAATTAGGTGAAATTATTCCTTTTTTGTACTTTATTTGTCTATAATAAAAGAAACACATGTCTTTGTTCTTGATATAGATCTTCTTCATGTTATGATATTCATATTATGATTCATATGTGAACGGTTGTTTAATTGCATAACTAACTACCTTTCCTTATAATATGAAGATGGTTGCTTTATGATGTTTAGTCCATATACTGCTCTACTTTCTTGAATTGATTGTTTTGCAGGTCTGTTGTGGCCACCAACAACACCCCTCCTTATATAGTGTTATTGCTAATACTAAATAAGTGGGGACCCTTAGTCAAAAATTAAAAAAAATCAATTAGTGCTTATATTTCCTTTTGGATAAAGATTACCATCATGAACTTAGGAAAATACCTTTGAAAAATCTAAAAATCTTAAGTTTCATGATGAAGAAAGTAAAGTCACTCCTTAAGAAATATCGCATCGTGCAAAGAATGATAGGATACCTTCTCATGAGCTAAAATTTTAAAAATGCGAGATTGCGACGCGAAACTCCATCGCATCGCATACATTAATAAGCACTCACGTTGGAAAACCTCAAAATCATCGATATGCGATATCGCATATCGCATATCGCAAAATCGCATAAAATACACATAATGATTAAACGGTATTGTGATATTGCAATCTTGCGATATGCGATACTGCGATGTAGTGATATAGCGATAATGCGATGCTGTGATCTGCGATACTGCGATGCAAATCATAGAATCATTCCATCGCAGATTTTCCTGGCTCAATATTCAAGAAAAAGCTTTTTCCATAAACCAAGAACTGGTCACGCGCTTTAATGTTAATTAATGAGTTATATGCCAGTTGTTAATAAAATATGGTTTTGTGTTTATCAAAGATCCAATTCATGTAAAGTGGCATGTGTTTGCATATATTTGGCATTTAAACCTTTCCTGTCATTATTTTTATCATTACTTTCACCTCATTTGTAAACTGCAGTAACGAAGAACAAAAGGTTATACAAAGCAGTATGCAAGAAACTATGAGGAAGAAAGGCAGCACTCCAAATTTCATCTGGGAAGGCACACCTAATCTACTTAAGGAAGAGAATCCTAAGGTAGTGAGATTTGCAGCTACTACAGGCCCATCAAGGTCATCTGAAACATCAGTTACAGAGTTAGCTCGTTCATTCCTACATTGGATAGCAGCAAGGCCCCAAATTCTCACATACACTGACAATGTTGATAATAGAGATGAACAATTTAAGATTCAAGTCAAAAGCTTACGGAATCTTTATCTTCACAAAGTTTGAGCTTTATATCTCCCAAAAGGCGCAAAAGGCGAAAAACACGTCAAGTAAGCTCAAATCAAGAAACAGAGGCAGTTTCTGACGCACGATTAGCGCCTAGTGCTAATCGCGCATCGCTGAGAAAATTGCTCAAAAAGGAAAGCTTCCAATTGCTCAGTTACCTGCAAACCCCAAAAAATTGCAAGAGGCGATGCTAGAAACAAAAAGCTAAAGAAAAGGTAGAAGCAATTTCAGGGTTAATCAAGTTAAATTGGGAATAACACTGGCATACATGGTAAAGTCACATAGTCAGCAGATGATTCCAAAATATGTCATTAATTCTGCCGAAAAGATGGCGCCAGATCTTGCTAATTCCGTTCTCTCAGCACAATTATAAGTTGAAGTCAGTCAACCAACTCTTCTCAGGAAAATGTTGAATGCTTGCGATATTAAGGAGCAAATACAGAAATAGTTAGATGTTAGATTTAATTTTAGAAATAGTTTTATTTTATTTTTTTTTAGAAAAAGAAAGGTCATTTAAACAACATCCTGAATTTTTGTAATAAGTTATTTTTAGTTTTAGTTAGTAGTATTTAAACCATTCTCATGCATTTAGAGAAGGGTCCAGAAATTTGTCAAAAACGTGTCCTCAGAACATGAACTTTTGCACCCTCCGAGGAGGTTTTGATGAATGAATGGAACAAGATTTGTTAATGTTTGAATTTAATATCTGCTACTGATGTTGCACTTCTGTACTCTTAGTGGATGTTAGATCAAGGAGAGATAAATCATTGTCACTTGAAGCTCATGAGTAGGACTAGTTATAAATGGTACTTTTATCTCTTAACCGTTTATGCTTATGTGTTAAAGTGATATTCAGTTTTAGTTGTTTATATATTAATGCGCGAATGCCTGAGTTATCATTTGGAACTTTTGTACAGTGATAGCTATTTATTTATGCTTAATGTATGAATAGCTCATTATGCGATATGTTTTTCACAACTATTTCATCTAACTTTTTATACGAAGTGGTTCATAGTTATTGAATTATTTTCTCATAATAGCTGAATGATCTTTATTACTAGTTGTTATTTGAAATCTTTTAGATCGCATAATAGAAGAATTACACCCCGGGTTAGTATAGACTTAGATGTTTTTGTTTACTAGAATACAATAGTATAGCATTAGATTAAAGTTAGAATTAGAACATCTCAATTAGGAATCGTTAGATCAGAAACATCAAATTATACACACACACACACTCATAAATTAGGAAACAGGTCCCATATCCCCAGTCGGACCCGCTATACCAAATGGATAAGAAGTTTCCAACCAAGGTCTGGACCGGGAAAGTATCCCCCTTGTTGTAGACCCGATTTTCGGGGCTTCAACATATTTGGCGCTAGAAGGAGGGCTTGAACTATGGGATGACAAGTAAATATAAATCTAAATACCATTATGAGAGTAAATTTCCCTCACCATCTCCCCCAACTTCTCCATTACACTTAAACCCAAAGTTGAAAGTTGCTGGAGCATCAACTACTGCTACAAACCCTGACATTTCAGAACAATCTACTATCGAACCTCCTGAAGTCGAATCTTTGATTCACAAACTTCAGCAATTTTCTATTTCTCCTCAAAGATCTGATAAATCTCAAGGCAACGTGACTTCGCAATATAACCCTGCTCATCCCCTGACCAAATTAAAGAGTGAAAAGTTTGGCATTCAACCAACCAAACTACCTCTACCCAAAAGATAAAGAGCAAGGAAATCACCTAAAGAGTCCGATAGTGAGACTCTTTCATCATCATTATCCATCTCAACATCTTCACCGCGAAGTCAACCATCCACTCCTCCACTTCAGATCATCGTTCATCCACCCACTAGAACCCTCACAACTCCTCCTAAATCATCTGCAATTGTAATACCCTCATCTTCCCAACCGCAGGGATCATCTTCTACACTTTCCTCTGTTAGTAGATCAGTGATGGCCCAAACTGTATGGAACAACCTTGGGGCAGTCTTAATGCCTGCACCCTTGAGTCAAATACCATCCCATCCTGAGAAATGGCTACCTAAGTTTAATCCTGAGGCATGCATACTAACAGAAGAGCATATAAACAATTTTATGCTATCCATTAATCTCAATGGGGTTACCAACGAAGATGCTGTTTTTGGAATTTTTCTTCATACTCTGCAAGGAACAGCCGAATCATGGTATTTCTCATTACCCTCTGGATTTATCACTAGTTGGGACATCTTCAAAGAACAAGTCCTGACCAAGTTTGGTGATGACAGGTCTACGACAACACTAATCAATGACCTATCCAACCTTAGGGCCAAATCAAGGGAACCTATCAAAGATTTCAATTTACGGTTCAATAAAATCTTAAACAAAATTCCTATTGCTTCTTAGCGTAATGAAGAAGTGTGAAGTGAATGGTATATCACTGCTTTGCCATCGAACATAGCAATCTTCGTGGACAAGGCTAATAAAACAACTTTAGCCAAAAACATGAAAGAAGCAATAGCAGTAGAGAAACGTATAATTGCCCTAGAGAAGAAATCCACGGTAAAGGAATGGAAATCCAACAAAGTCACCTTCAAAGAAGATTTCAAGAAGAAATAAGCAAAAGATCCATTCGATTTGGAAGGATTGCAAAAAGTTTTGAAGACCATGTCCAATGAAATGGTCGACATCAAGAAGCAAGTAGTAGAAACTTCTTCAAAAAAGCACTACAGAGCTTTTAAAAGAAGCCCTTCAATGGATTCAAAGCCTCCCAATGCTATTACAAGTGCTGAATCTGAAGAAGAGGAAGAGGAAATTGCCACTGAAGGGAAAACCGATGAAGAAGAAGTTGTAGAGTTACAAGGAATGTGGGATTTCATCCTCCCATAAGAATAAGATCAAGAAGTATTCCTGGTTAGTACACAAAGTAGAAATCAGCTTGATCCTCCCCAAACTATCCTTAAGCCAAAGAGCACAAGCTCTGCAACAAAGGATAAAGTCGCAACAAAGAAAAATATATCTAAAGCGACTCAAACCAGCCTAGTCCAAACAGATTCATCAACTCCATCTAAAACATTGATCATTTTGGATGAAATGGAGTACAATATTATATAAGACATGAAAAAGACTAGGGCCAATATCACTCTTTACGAATTGAGCAAGTTAAAGCATCAACAAAAGATAATGTTGAAAGAATTACATGCTGTTCCAGTTGCACCTTTGCCTGCCGCTATACTTTCTCAAGCTTCCCATAACATGGGAAGACCTCCAATTGATGCGACCAACAATATTGATCCAACTGACATCGCTTTAATTGGAGGAAGATCGAGATCTCATACTCCCCCGTTTCTCCTTACTTATGAAATTTTCAATAAGAATGTACATAATTTCTTAGCGGATTCTGGTGCTTCATCAAATATTTTAACAAAGTCCATATGTACCAAGTTAAACGTTCAACCACAGAAATCCGTTGTGTGCATAGTTCAGCTAGATCAGTCACAAGTCAAAGTGATTGGCAAACTAAATCAAGTAACCATAAGGCTATCATCCAACCCAAAGGTATGTCAAGTTATTGACATTTTAGTTGCTGATATTCCAGAATTTTATTGCATAATTCTTAGTAGCGATTGGTCAGAAAAACTTCATGGATACTTCGTAACTGACTAGTCGCACATGTGGCTGCCCTACAATGGTAAACCAAATCGAATAAAAGTTGAATGAGAACTACATCAGAAATACATAGTAACGGAACTAGAGAGAGAAAATGAACCATAGCATATAACAATAGCATTATTGGCAATTACTCAGTGGATTCTTTCCTCGGCAATTTTAATGCTCATACGTCACCTTACTTAGAACATTTTGTTTTATCCCAAGTCAAAATTTTTTCTCAAACAGATAGTTCAAAATGAATCAATTTTTTAGATAATCCTGTAAATAAATCTTTGTTTTGGAAATTATTTTTTGATGGTTCTAAATCTAACGAAGGAGCAGGAGCAGGATGTGTGCTAATTAGTCTAGAAGGAGATAAAATTATGTTAACATGAAGACTCGAATTTGATTGCACCAACAATACAGCAGAATATGAGGCTTTAGTCCAAGGGTTGTACAAAGCAATTGGGTTAGACGTCAAGTACCTCCAAGTTTTCGGAGACTCTGAAATTGTAGTCAGACAGGTACGTAATACTATACATTGCTTATCAGGTCATTTAAAACATTATCAATCTTTAGTTCAAGATTTGAATGAGCATTTTATAGCATTTAATATTTCATCAGTTCCCAGACTCCAAAATGCAAGTGTAGACCTGTTAGCCAACGTAGCTTCTAAGCTCATTCCTTCAGAAGATTTTAGTCCAGATAGATTCTCAATAGAATTTATCTTTAGACCTTCTATTCCTGATAACATCACAAATTGGAGAATATTCAACGACGATCTTGATATTGTGAATTTCCTCACATCTGAAGGATCCTACTCCAATCAAATAATTGACGAAGACCAACATGATCGACAATTGCAACAAGATAGCACTAACAATGCTATACCTAAGTCGGTGGTCAAGTTAGAAGACTTGTATGATTTGAAAGATCGGTTTAAAAGGTCTACAATTCAAAACTCCAAAGTTCAACTTTGAATTACAAATTAGTAAACCTAGGAACCGATGCCAAACCACAAAACATTAATCTAGGCCTTGACCTAGCCCCTAAAGAAAAATCAGCATATATTCGTTTTTTGAGACAATATAAAAACGTTTTTGCTTGGAACTATGATGAACTCAAAACATACGACACTTCCATCATCCAACATACTATTCCAATGGTCGATAATGAAAAACCTGTCTAACAAAAATTGAGAAAGATCCATCCCAATTTAGAAAATCAAATAAAAACTGAACTCAATAAGTTATTGAAAGCCAAAATAATCTTTCCCGTCAGACATTCTAAATGGGTCTCCAATATGGTACCTGTTAGAAAGAAAAACGGAGATATCAGAATTTGCATTGACTTTCGAAATCTTAACAAGGTCTGCCAAAAGTATAATTTTCCTTTACAACCTATGGAACAAATATTGCAGGCAGTGGCGGGCTCAGAATTAATGTCCTTCTTGGATGATTTTCAGGATACAATCAAGTGTTGGTACATCCTGATGATCAATTAAAAACCACATTTAGAACTAAATGGGGCACATACGCATATCAAAAAATGCCATTTGGTTTGATTAATGTTTGTGCCACATTTCAGAGAGCCATGGACATCACATTCAAAGGTTTAGTCAATAAATCTGTAGTAATTTATTTGGATGATATAACCGTGTATTTCAAGAAACGAAGCAACCATCTTAGAGATTTAAAACAAATCTTCCAATGTTGTTTAAGGTATGGAATTTCACTTAACCCGAAAAAATCTTTTTTCGCATTAAGTGAAGGGAAACTTCTAGGATTCATAGTGTCAAAATATGGAATTCACATCGATTCCGACAGAATCAAAGAGATTTCTGAAATAATCCCTAACCTCACAACAAAAAAAGCCAATGCAATCTTTCCTTGGTCAGATTCAACTTTGTAAAGAGATTTGTTCCAGATTTTTCAAGAATCGTGTCTCCTTTACAAGCCATGATTAAAAAGAACTCAAATTTTAAATGGGGCCAAGACGAACACGAAGCATTCAACCTGAACAAACAAGCTATTATTAATGCTCCATCTTTAGCAAATCCAAATTTTTCAGAGCCTTTTTTTTATATACATTTGCCTCAAATAGGTTATATGCTGCAATACTCACTCAAGCGAATCAAGAAAAGGCGGAAGCCCCAATTGCTTTTTTCAGTTCAAATTTACAGGGTGTTGAATTAAATTATTCAGATGTGGAGAACCAAGCTTATGCTATTTTCAAAGCAATCAAATATTTCAGACCTTTTCTACTCAAATCCCATACTAAAATTATAGTACCATTTCCAGCGGTAAGGAATTTTCTAGTACAGAAGGATGTGGGTGAGAAAAGGGCCAATTGGGTTACTGCCTTGCAAGAATATGACATAGAAATCAAACCAGCAAACATTGTAAAAGGTCAAGGCTTTTGCAAAATGCTGGCTGGAGCATAGAGAATTTCTAAAATTCCATATGCAAAGGTACAAATGTGCGAGGTAAGCCTAAATGATGTTGAGTCATTATACGCCGATATCATTTATTATCTTAAGAATGGATATGCTCCTTCACACCTCGACCATACTAATAAAAGAGCTCTAAGGTTGAAAGCAAAACAATATCAGCTCATAAATGATATTCTTTTTAGAATAAATTATGATTATGTTCTCCTTAGATGTCTTGAGAAATCTGAAGCTGAAAAAGTTTTTCAGGAACTCGCCAGTAGGTGGACACTATGCTGGAGATGCTATTGCACATAAAATCTTGTGCGCAGGCTATTACTAGCCCACATTATTTAAAGACTCACACAGTTACGTGAGGAAATGTCAAGTCTGCCTAACTACTACTGGGAGACAAAAGAAGCCATCCTTGCCACTACAGCCAGTTAACATTGAGCAACCTTTTAGTCAATGGGGATTGGACATAATAGGTGAGATAGTTCCTCACTCTTCTAAGCAGCATAGATATATCCTTACAGCAACAGATTATTTTACTAAGTGGGTAGAAGCAGTTCCACTCAAGACGGCTAATGCTGCAAATATCATTGAGTTCATAGATCAATTCATAATCACCAGGTTTGGATTGCCTTCCGCTTTAATGTTTGATAATGCATCATACTTTTCTGGAAATGCAATGACTGAATTTTCACTTAAAAGAGGATTTCAACTTAACATATTCAGCCATACTACCCACAGGGAAAATGGGTTAGCTGAGTCTACAAATAAAAAACCTATAGGATTTATCAAAAGGAAAAGTTGACCAAAATTCATAAAAATTGGCATAAAGTCTTTAATATATGCTTTGTGGGTAGACCGAATTAACGGCAAAAATCTTCCCATCGACACTTCTCCCTTTAATTGTTTATGGAAAAGATGGTTCTATCCAAATCATTTAGCAATTCCCTCTTTGTCATTAGTCAATAACATTTGATGAAGTACCACTTCCTCCTAACAAGCTAAGACAAATGGGAATAATCAAATTAGAAGAAACAAAACAAGAATAGGCTAAGAAACCCATGCTCATCATCAAGCACTAGTAAAATCCTCTTTTGATTCAAACATAATGACCAGAAAAGATTTTCAGATGGGAGATTTAGTTTTAAAATGGGACAAGGCTCATGAAGGGAAAGGGAAACATACAAAATTTCAAAGAATGTGGCTTGGTCCTTTCCAAATTGTAGAAGTCATAGGTCCATCAACGTTTATGTTACAGGATTTAGCAGGTAAAAGAGACTCTTTTCCTATTAACGGACAAATTCTCAAGAAATATTTTCCATAGAAGATTATTCTGCTATTTTTTAGAGTAATTGTTTTTATTTTCATAATAAAACCAGTTTTGAATGGTTACATTAGGCATTTACAAATAAGATACCAATTCTCTTTCAGATTTTGATTTTTCGTTTGTATAAATAGCAAATATTTTGGGAAATTGATCTTTATTATTGAAAGATATAGTTAAAGACTCTAGCCTAGATATGATACTAGTTTCAACTTCATAAAGTTTGATGAAAACAACCTTTAGTGAAGAAATCTTGTTATTATATCAGTGCCAAGTGGAAAGGTTATCAATAACAAAATTAAAGATTCTCGTGCTGTTAGAAACAAAACTATTTCCAAAAACTCTACTATTGTCGTCCAGAGCTACTTAAGGTAACATTGGACTTCCTCCTGCGTAAGGGAAATCACAACTTTCAGGAGGGAACACTCAAGGATATTACCTTCATCTTTAAGAATGAGAGGTCTCACACGAGCCGGCTTATCATAATCACAGATATTATAATTGCTGACTTGCAAACCTGTACACCACAATAGGGAATGATCTCAAGATTGGCAATCAAAAGGAAAGGGTCTCATCACGAGCCAGGCTTGTTCAGCAAAGTTATAAATCAGTGATGGACTGTGTCATAATTGGCTATCAAACCCCAAAGACATTAGTTTCTTTAAGAGAAAAGAAAATCAAAGCAAATTAAGTGTGGATGTGGATTTTTCTTTTGAGATTTGTAGGTTGCTTTAAGTAGGGATACAGGATCATTTCTGCGGTGGGCGGTAACGGGTTAACCTGTCGAGGCTATCAAATGCCTGCGGTAGTAGAGCTTCTTACCTACAACAAATTGAGCATATTTAAAATGTTTTACAAGAGAAGACTGTTATTATCTTTACAAAACCAAGTAATGATTAATGTAAATTTACAAGGACTAGCTTGAGGAAGCAAATAATAAAAGTTGAAAATAGTTGAAACAAAATGTCATTGACAGGTTAGAGCATAATGTACTTTATCTTTCCATAATAAAGTTTAACTTTCTGAAAAAAAAATTTGTTTTGGAAGTTTAGAAAATTCAATAGAAAAACATAGATAACTGGTTCTTCCAAGTGAATTGCCAATTGTTGTGGCCACCAACAACCCCCCTCCTTATATAATGTTATTGCTAATACTAAATAAGTGGGGACCCTTAGTAAAAAATTAAAAAAAATCAATTAGTACCTATATTTCCTTTTGGATAAAGCTTACCATCATGAACTTAGGAAAACACCTTTGAAAAATCTAAAAAGCTTAAGTTTCATGAAGAAGAAAGTAAAGTCACTCCCTAAGAAATATTGCATCGCACAAAGAATGATAGGATGCCTTCTTATGATCCAAAATAAAAAAAAATAAAAAAATTGCAACATTGCGACGCGAAACTCCATCGCATCACATACATTAATAAGCACTCACGTTGGAAAACCTAAAAATCACTGATATGCGATATCGCATATCGCAAAATCGCATAAAATACACATAACGATTAAACGATATTGCGATATTGCGATCTTGCGATCTGCGATACTGCGATGCAAATCACAGAATCATTCCATCACAGATTTTCCTGGCTCAATGTTCAAGAAAAAGATTTTTCCATAAACCAAGAACTGGTCACGTGCTTTAATGTTAATTAATGAGTTATATGCCAGTTGTTAATAAAATATGGTTTTGTGTTTATCAAAGAGCCAGTTCACGTAAAGTGGCGTGTGTTTTTATATCTTTGGAATTTAAAGCTTTCCTGTCATTATTTTTATCATTACTTTCACCTCATTTGCAAACTGCAGGAACGAAGAACAAAAGATTATACAAAGCAATATGCAGGAAACTATGAGGAAGAAAGGCAGGACTCCAAATTTCATCTGGGAAGGCACACCTGATCTACTTAAGGAAGAGAATCCTAAGGTAATGAGATTTGCGGCTACTACAGGCCCATCAAGGTCATCTAAAACATCAGTTACGGAGTTAGCTCGTTCATTCCTGCACTAGATAGCAGCAAGGCCCCAAATTCTCACATACACGGACAATGTTGATAACAAAGATGAATAGTTTAAGACTTAGTTCAAAAGCTTACGGAATCGTTATCTTCACAAAATTTGATCTTTATATCTCCTAAAAGGCGCAAAAGGTGAAAAACGCATCAAGGAAGCCCAAATCAAGAAACAGAGTCAGTTTCCGATGCGTGATTAGTGCCTAGCGCTAATCGCGCATCGCTAAGAAAATTGCTCAAAAAGGAAAGCTTTCAATTGCTCAGTTACCTGCAAACCCCAAAAAATTGCAAGAGGTGACGCTAGAAACAGAAAGCTAAAGAAAAGGCAGAAGCAATTTCAGGGTTAATCAAGTTAAATTGGGAATAATACTAGGCATACATGGTAAAGTCACATAGTCAGCGGATGATTCCCAAATACGTCATGAATTCTGCTAAAAAGATAGCACCAGATCTTGCTAATTCCGTTCTCTTAGCACAATTATAAGCTGAAGTCGGTCAACCAACTCTTCTCAGGAAAATGCTGAATGCTTGCAATATTAAGGAGCAAATACATAAATAGTTAGATGTTAGATTTAATTTTAGAAATAGTTTTATTTTATTTTTTCTTAGAAAAAGGACGGTCATTTAAACCGCATCCTGAATTTTTGTAATAAGTTATTTTTAGTTTTAGTTAGTAGTATTTAAACCCTTCTCATGCATTTAGAGAAGGGTCTAGAAATTTGTCAAAAACGTGTCCTCGGAACATGTACTTTTGCACCCTCCAAGGATGTTTTGATGATTGAATGGAATAGGATTTGTTAATGTTTGAATTTAATATCTACTACTGATGTTGCACTTCTGTACTCTTAGTGGATGTTAGATCAAGGAGAGATAAATCATTGTCGCTTGAAGCTCATGAGTAGGACTAGTTATAAATGGTACTTTTATCTCTTAATCATTTCTGCTTATGTGTTAAAGTGATATTTAGTTTTAGTTGTTTATATATTAATGCGTGAATGCCTGAGTTATCATTTGGCACTTTTGTACGGTGATAGTTATTTATTTATGCTTAATGTATGAATAGCTCATTATGCGATATGTTTTTCACAACTGTTTCGTCTAAATTTTTATACGAAGTGGTTCATCATTATTGATTTCTTTTCTCATAATAGCTGAATGATCTTTATTACCAATTGTTATTTGAAATCTTTTTAGATCGCATAATAGAAGAATTACACCCCGGGTTAGTATAGACTTAGATGTTTTTGTTTACTAGAATACAATAACATAGCACTAGATTAAAGTTAGGATTAGAACATCTTAATTAGGAATCGTTAGATCAGAAACATAAAATTCTACACACACACTCATAAATTGGGAAACTGGTCCCATATCCCCAGTCAGACTGGCTATACCAAATGGATAAGGAGCTGCCAACCAAGGTCCGGACTAGGCTGGTATCCCCCTTGTTGTAGACCCAATTTTCAGGGCTTCAACAGAAGGGCACTTATCTATATAGTGATCTTCTTCACAGACTGAACAAACCCCTATAGAGTTCAGTGGGAATTCATTCCTAGGATGCCTCTTGGTGCATCTAGGGCAAAAAATGGCCAAAGCCCTCTCTGCTTCCCCTTGTATTCTTTTGATATGTAAGGTATCCATTTGCATGGCAAGAGTATGTAGCATCTTACTCTTGAAGTCTTCTAGCATGTTTCCAATTTCACCTTTAATGGATGAATTGGAAGAAGAGGTACTGGCTATGGGTTGACTCCCCCTACTTTTTCTTTTTGGCTTCTCTAGAATGATTTCTAAAAATAGTCTTTATGTCATCATAGGATAGTTGGTAGATATCTCCCCCGACTAGTAGATGGAGGGTGTCTAAAAGGTCTTATTGAATTCCCCTGAGTAGGACCAACTTCAGAGACTCAGGGTCAAGTGTACACCTGGCCCTTTTGTAACAGAGTTGTAACCTCTCTTCATTGTCTTCCAGGGACTCATCACTTCCTATGGTCATTTGGAAGATTTCTTCTTTAGTACCTTTGACCTAAAATAGTCTCGATACTTGTTGTTAAAGGCCTGCTGCATCTAAGCCCAAGTTGTGATGCTATTTCTTGGTAATCCCATGAACCAGCGCAGTGTTGTGTCCTTGAGAGTAGAAGGGAACAATTTCAACTTTTTCTCGTCTTTTGCATAGTCATAAGTTCGACAAATGACATCAAACTCGAACAAGAAGGTTTCAGGATCTTCTATAGTCAGACCATGGAAGTGAGGTAGGGATGAAGGACTTATATCCTTCATTTTGGTGTCCCCATTGGTCTCCTAAATGGGGAAGGTACCCTCTAGTCTCTCTCCATTTCCCCTAGCATTTTTGTTTTCAGCCATTGGCTCCAGAGGAATATTTTCTTCTTCTTCCCCTAAAGGTTCTTCAAATATGTCTGGATGTTCAACTAAGGGTTCTTCTTGATTGTAGCCACCGAAGAAGAGAGAAGGTTGGCTGTGTGAAGTAGTGGGGGTGTTGGAAATTTTTTTCCTAAGTTATCTCTAGTCCTACGAGGCAGGAAAGGAAATATTTTTGGTTGATTTTTTTGTTTATTTTTCCCCACACTGAAAGTACCTACCAAAACTGAAATTGTGATTGAACAAAACAAATTACAACTAGCTGAAATGAACTTGCTGAATGGAAATTTGCAAAATTGAAAAGGAAAGCAAGGAAATGCAGAACTGAAAGAAAAGAAATGACTAGTCTACTTTTGCATAAATAAACTATTAGCAGAGTGTTGCAATAGGAAATAGAAGAAAGTAGTAATCACAGAATACTCTGATGCTTCCTTGGCAAAAATGCCAAAAAGTGGTGAGTTCCAGTATTTCAGCAAGAATGTTGTAACTCCTAGGCTAGCTACTTTACTTTTATCAACCCAGTAGTTTGTAACAAACTTGGAAGCATCGGTGATATATGCACAAGTACTAATTCTCACTGCAGGTTGTCACTTGGTCTGCCAACGTGAGATCACTAGGAGCTTAAGCCAACTTATATAGATTTCAAAAGAAGCTCTATGTGTGATGAAAGGAAAGAGATATTACTCTATAGATGCTATTCTAACTGCAGAAAGGAGAAAGACTGGAATTTAAAGCAAAACCTAGTAAACCCTAATTAACAAGCTAATTCTACTTTTGCCAAAAACACTATGAAAACCATGAAAGAAATGCCATTACCTACTCAAGGAAGTAAAAAAAATCTAACCATGCTATTTTTGGAAGTAAATAAGCAAAAAAACATATTTTTGGATTTTTATGTGTTTTTATGTGAATTTAACATGCATCTAATTTATTGTGTGCGAGTGTGGCAACGAGCAGGTGGCGCTAGAAGGCGGTTTTGGAGCTTGGGAGGATGTAGGATGGTGTGGATGGGTCCTAGGAGGTCTTAGGTGGCCTTCTGGAGTTTTTTCCCACACTCGGACTTCAAAAGAAATCCTACAGGAAAAACTACAGGAGGACACAAGAAAACTATAGGAGGACACAAGAAAACTACAGGAGGAAAACATGGAAACTACAGGAGGCCTACAGGAGGAGGCCGAGAGAGAGTTTCACTGTTTTGAAGGTGTGAGAGTGGGTGGAAAAGGTGGATGAGGGTTGGAATGAGGTTTTAGGGCACCTAAATTCTACCATGAATCACCAGGAGAGATCAATATGATTGGGTTTTCTTAAGGAGAGAGAAAGAAGTTCTATGAAAAATGAAGGAAAATAGGGCACAATTGAGGTGAGGTTTGAGAGACCTATAGGGCATGGATCAGATGGAGGGTGTGATTGCTGGTAAGCTGGTCTTCTGCTGGAAGAGATCTGCTACATAGAAACTAACAGTCCAAGAAAATCAAGCAACCAATGAAATGAGTGCATCCTAGGAAAAATAGGGTTTTGCATTAAAATGGCCTAAACTATGAAATATAGAAGGAAATGCTTGGAAACGTTGTAAGAAAGGAAATCATGCAAAAGGACTATTGCAAATCAGTAAGTGAACATGATAAATAAGATCTAAAGCAAAGCAAAACTGGACTATCAACCTACTAGAGAGCTGCAAACACTAGAAGTCCTAGGAATGAGGAAAATCTGTGTTTTTGGGGCAGTAAGAGAGTATTTGCCTCAAATCATGGTCCCAGAGGGAGGAAGAGAGGCCAAGTCATTGTTGCTAGCCTTTTGAATCTTCTCTGATCATTTCTTAACCAGCTACAGAAAGCACAAATGGAAGCAAGCTACTAAATCATCAAAAGCAACCTATTCTTAACCATAAGAGGAATACTTTTAACAACAAACTAATCTACAAACTGAAGTAAATCATACAAATAAAAGTAAAGAGAAGCTTGGATACTTGGATTGGACCCTCACCCAAGAGCTTCAAGCCTCTGAGGTAACTCAGTGCTAGCTCAAAAAGGATTCCATCTTCACTATCAAAAAATAGCAAGATTAATAAAACTGTTATAAAATAGTAAGCTCGAAATTTGAGCAGAGTTTACACAAGCAAAAAGTCGACCTTAGTGAGGCCCTAGGCCTCTCTGTTGGGTATACGACCAATAGTCCCACATTGACTAGAAGTGGGGAGGATCATGGGTATATAAGGATGGACAAATATCTCCATTGGTATGAGGCCTTTTGGGGTAAGTCCAAAAGCAAATCCATGAGGGCTTAGGCCCAAAGTGGACAATATCATACCATTGTGGAGATATGCGATGTCCAGAGTCCTTACAAGTGGTATCAGAGCCATGCCCCGAAGTTAGCCAAGTGGATGAATCCTCGGAATGTCGAACGAAGGTGGTGGGCCCTGGTAATATCACAATGGTGAGCTCGGTTAAACAGGCGGTGTGCTCCGGATTCTTCATGAACGTGTCCTGCTCCCAACACGGTGAAGAGGAGTTGACCTGGGATAGAGCAAGCTCTCGAGGCAGGTGGTGTTCCATGTAAGGTTAAACAGGCGGTGTGCTCCGGATTCTTCATGAACGTGTCCTGCTCCCAACACGGTGAAGAGGAGTTGACCTGGGATAGAGCAAGCTCTCGAGGCAGGTGGTGTTCCATGTAAGGCGTGTGCTTCCAACGCATTGGAGCGGAGAATCCTAGTTGGTAGAGAGTGGACGGATGAATAATCGTTTGAGGGGAGGCTCAATGGTCCTTTGTTCGAGGGGAGGATTGTTGGGTATACGACCAATAGTCCCACATTGACTAGAAGTGGGGAGGATCATGGTATATAAGGATGGACAAATATCTCCATTGGTATGAGGCCTTTTGGGGTAAGTCCAAAAGCAAATCCATGAGGGCTTAGGCCCAAAGTGGACAATATCATACCATTGTGGAGATATGCGATGTCCAGAGTCCTTACAGAGGTCCCAATAGCTTGAAATGCGCACGATCCTTGGACCCTCGAACACAATTTTCTCAGGCAGCAAATGTGTGGACACTGAAAATTTCCCTGTATCAAGATCCTTTGTGATTTATATTTTGCCTTCAGGGACATACTCAGGCAGCCTCATCATAGGCTCCACCCCTTCGACATCAATATCCTCAATTCCACAGAGTTCTTATTCCTTTATGTCCATTATGTTTTCTAGCTACTTATCCTTTTTCTGCTTCGCCTATGTCTTGGTATGCTTCCTCGGTGATGCGTGCACTTGCACTGGCTTCTTTTGTTTTTCCTTTGCAACTGGTTTCTTTTCGGATGTTTTTCTTTCACCACAGTCTGTTTCGGCCTGGGCAACCTAGGTTTCATGGCCACAACAAGGGTAACCTCCATACTAGACACTTCCGGTCCTCACAAGTTGGACACAGTGGCTTTCAAGCTCATGGCTTCAATGGAGCTAGTGGTAGTCATTCTTTCCATAAATAACTCTCAAGCTACAGGAGAATAGTTTTCTAGCGACATAAATTCTTCCTAGAATGCTCCGCTCATATGCAACAGACACCAAACTTCATCAACAAGTCTTAGAGCTCAAAGTGTTCTCCGTTGGATCAACACACGTAATTTAGAGGCGGATTTGAATTCAAATCTGACCTTAACGCCCCAAATTTTGATAATAAATGATGTTTTGGGGGCAAATATTCAAAGATTTTTTCCTTGATTACCACCACCCTACTCCTCTTAACCATCTTCTAGGCGTCAAGTCATGAATAGTAACTCCAATGGTCATTTTCCTCCTGGGCTTCACAATACCTTCCCCCCTAGTGCAGCTTCCTCAGCGCAGCTTCATTTTTTGTATTTTTGTCACTCTCCACAAATCCTACTCATTGACTTGTCCTCCAAGATGGGCAGTGTAGTTTATAGTCCTGTGTTCCCTTGCAACTTCCTGGAGCACTAGGACTATCCTACTACTATATAGTCATTGCACAGGATCTCCTGTATACAATTTCAACCTGCTCCCATTCACTCTTCCCTGGAAGGGTTCCCCGTTCAGCTTCATGAGCTGAACTGCACCACCATCTGTAATATCCTTGAAAATATATGGCCCTAACCAATGCATTTGGAATTTACCTAGAAATTTATTAAATTTAGTATCATATAATAGGACAACATCATTTACCTTGAATGTGAAAAGCTTGATATGGCGATCATGCCATGCTTTTTCACATTCCTTCTGCACTTGTTAATGGAATCCTACTAAACATTGGTCTTCTTCGAGCTCTATTAGCTGCATGAGCCATTATTCTAAGGCCTCACGATCCACCATATCTTTCAAAGCTACTATGTGTAGACTAGGCACAATGTATTTCATCGGCTTCACGGCTTCGACCCCATATACTAATCCGAACGACATTTGTCTAGTCAACTTATTACAAGTAGTCCTATAAGCTCATAATGCTATAGGTACATGTACATCCCAGTCATTCCATTGCACATTACAGATATTCATTAGTGTGTTCTCAAAAATCTTGTTAAAAGCTTCGACAGTTCCATTTTACTGCAGGTGATATGATGTACTCTTCTAATGGTAGACTTGGAACTTCTCAGTTAATGCACTGAGTGCATACCTCGTTCACTCATCAACACATTCGGGCATCCAAATATCATTAAGACATATTCAAACAAGAATTATTAGGTCATAGGCTTTGTACAATCCTTCACAAGTTGTACTTCCACCCATCTGGTTAGATATTCCGTCGCAATGATAATGTAGCGCATGCCCATTTTATTTCCAGGGGGCTGAATTGGCCTAATAAAATTAGTTGCCCACTTCTCAAATGCCTGCAAAGACACTTGAGGATGTAGTGGTAATTCATCTCGTCAAGACGGTCTACCAGTTCTTTAACATGCATCTCACACCTTACAGTATGCCTTGGAATCTATATGCAATGTTGGCCACTAGAGACCTACGCACAAAATCTTCTATGCAGTTGCTTTGCCTACATAATGGCCTCTTGCAACTCCCCCGTGAGCTTCGATGAGAATGCTATCATGCTCAAAGTCCAACACATATCTTCACAATATTTCATCTTCACCCATTTTATACAAATATCATGCAATGACTGAAAACACGATTGTTTGCACTACTAATTCCTTCTTTTGTTGACTTGTGCATCATTTTGATTCCATCCCCGTAGTTAAGAAGTGAATAATGTCTGCAAAATGGTCATCTGCTATGCACACCATAAAGAGAAACACATCTGGCACCACTTCCTCCAAACTACTAGGTTCTTCACCTGTTTCAATTTGCGACAGATGGTTAGGTCCTGCATTTAACTTCCCCGGCATTACAATGACTTCAAAGTCATACTCCTGAAATAGTAACAACCATCTACAAATTTCTCCCCCAACGTAGGCTTGTTGACCAGGTTGATGAGCCTCATAAATGGGTAATTATATGGGCTCATTTTACCTCCTAACCTAGTCAAATCAACCATTATCTTAGCTTATTGTATGATTTTCTGATTATATTTATGCTTATAGGGTGAGTTGAGTTAGTTATTATGCCATGTGGTCTAACATGTATTTAATGTAGATTATTGATGGATTTCAAGGTCAAAGTCAAGGATCTAGTGGTCAAACTGTAGAAATAACTCAAAGTAGACAAAGGAGAGGACTTATAGGAGGGAATTCCCCTCATTTATTGTTCCTCACTTCGAATTCCCCTTCATTCAGCTCGGAGTACAAGCAAGCGAATCATGCACTAGAAGGCAGCTGAGCAAGTGGAAGATGATTGATAGTTATCTCGAGTTTTGGGAGCCTAGCCTTCCTGATTTTAAGGAAGATGTTCATAGCTTTAGATGTATAAGTAGAGAGTGTAAGGACTCTGGACACCACATATCTCCACAATGGTATGATATTGTCCACTTTGGGCCTAAGCCCTCATGGATTTGCTTTTGGACTTACCCCAAA
>APFE030188699.1:70350-108283 GCA_000404065.3 Pinus taeda
TATGTTTTTTTGCTTATTTACTTCCAAAAATAGCATGGTTAGATTTTTTTTACTTCCTTGAGTAGGTAATGGCATTTCTTTCATGGTTTTCATAGTGTTTTTGGCAAAAGTAGAATTAGCTTGTTAATTAGGGTTTACTAGGTTTTGCTTTAAATTCCAGTCTTTCTCCTTTCTGCAGTTAGAATAGCATCTATAGAGTAATATCTCTTTCCTTTCATCACACATAGAGCTTCTTTTGAAATCTATATAAGTTGGCTTAAGCTCCTAGTGATCTCACGTTGGCAGACCAAGTGACAACCTGCAGTGAGAATTAGTACTTGTGCATATATCACCGATGCTTCCAAGTTTGTTACAAACTACTGGGTTGATAAAAGTAAAGTAGCTAGCCTAGGAGTTACAACATTCTTGCTGAAATACTGGAACTCACCACTTTTTGGCATTTTTGCCAAGGAAGCATCAGAGTATTCTGTGATTACTACTTTCTTCTATTTCCTATTGCAACACTCTGCTAATAGTTTATTTATGCAAAAGTAGACTAGTCATTTCTTTTCTTTCAGTTCTGCATTTCCTTGCTTTCCTTTTCAATTTTGCAAATTTCCATTCAGCAAGTTCATTTCAGCTAGTTGTAATTTGTTTTGTTCAATCACAATTTCAGTTTTGGTAGGTACTTTCAGTGTGGGGAAAAATAAACAAAAAAATCAACCAAAAATATTTCCTTTCCTGCCTCGTAGGACTAGAGATAACTTAGGAAAAAAATTTCCAACACCCCCACTACTTCACACAGCCAACCTTCTCTCTTCTTCGGTGGCTACAATCAAGAAGAACCCTTAGTTGAACATCCAGACATATTTGAAGAACCTTTAGGGGAAGAAGAAGAAAATATTCCTCTGGAGCCAATGGCTGAAAACAAAAATGCTAGGGGAAATGGAGAGAGACTAGAGGGTACCTTCCCCATTTAGGAGACCAATGGGGACACCAAAATGAAGGATATAAGTCCTTCATCCCTACCTCACTTCCATGGTCTGACTATAGAAGATCCTGAAACCTTCTTGTTCGAGTTTGATGTCATTTGTCGAACTTATGACTATGCAAAAGACGAGAAAAAGTTGAAATTGTTCCCTTCTACTCTCAAGGACACAACACTGCGCTGGTTCATGGGATTACCAAGAAATAGCATCACAACTTGGGCTTAGATGCAGCAGGCCTTTAACAACAAGTATCGAGACTATTTTAGGTCAAAGGTACTAAAGAAGAAATCTTCCAAATGACCATAGGAAGTGATGAGTCCCTGGAAGACAATGAAGAGAGGTTACAACTCTGTTACAAAAGGGCCAGGTGTACACTTGACCCTGAGTCTCTGAAGTTGGTCCTACTCAGGGGAATTCAATAAGACCTTTTAGACACCCTCCATCTACTAGTCGGGGGAGATATCTACCAACTATCCTATGATGACATAAAGACTATTTTTAGAAATCATTCTAGAGAAGCCAAAAAGAAAAAGTAGGGGGAGTCAACCCATAGCCAGTACCTCTTCTTCCAATTCATCCATTAAAGGTGAAATTGGAAACATGCTAGAAGACTTCAAGAGTAAGATGCTACATACTCTTGCCATGCAAATGGATACCTTACATATCAAAAGAATACAAGGGGAAGCAGAGAGGGCTTTGGCCATTTTTTGCCCTAGATGCACCAAGAGGCATCCTAGGAATGAATTCCCACTGAACTCTATAGGGGTTTGTTCAGTCTGTGAAGAAGATCACTATATAGATAAGTGCCCTTCTGTTGAAGCCCTGAAAATTGGGTCTACAACAAGGGGGATACCAGCCTAGTCCGGACCTTGGTTGGCAGCTCCTTATCCATTTGGTATAGCCAGTCTGACTGGGGATATGGGACCAGTTTCCCAATTTATGAGTGTGTGTGTAGAATTTTATGTTTCTGATCTAACGATTCCTAATTAAGATGTTCTAATCCTAACTTTAATCTAGTGCTATGTTATTGTATTCTAGTAAACAAAAACATCTAAGTCTATACTAACCCGGGGTGTAATTCTTCTATTATGCGATCTAAAAAGATTTCAAATAACAATTGGTAATAAAGATCATTCAGCTATTATGAGAAAAGAAATCAATAATGATGAACCACTTCGTATAAAAATTTAGACGAAACAGTTGTGAAAAACATATCGCATAATGAGCTATTCATACATTAAGCATAAATAAATAACTATCACCGTACAAAAGTGCCAAATGATAACTCAGGCATTCACGCATTAATATATAAACAACTAAAACTGAATATCACTTTAACACATAAGCATAAATGGTTAAGAGATAAAAGTACCATTTATAACTAATCCTAGTCATGAGCTTCAAGCGACAATGATTTATCTCTCCTTGATCTAACATCCACTAAGAGTACAAAAGTGCAACATCAGTAGCAGATATTAAATGCAAACATTAACAAATCCTATTCCATTCATTCATCAAAACCTCCTCGGAGGGTGAAAAAGTGCATGTTCTGAGAACAAGTTTTTGACAAGTTCCTGGACCCTTCTCTAAATGCATGAGAAGGGTTTAAATACTAATAACTAAAACTAAAAATAACTTATTACAAAAATTCAGGATGAGGTTTAAACGACCGTCCTTTTTCTAAGCAAAAATAAAGTAAAACTATTTCTAAAATTAAATCTAACATCTAACTATTTCAGTATTTGCTCCTTAATATCGCAAGCATTCAGCATTTGCCTGAGAAGAGTCGGTTGACAGACTTCAGTTTATAATTGTGCTGAGAGAACGGAATTAGCAATATTTGGTGCCATATTTTCGGCAGAATTGATGATGTATTTGGGAATCATCCGCTGACTATGTGACTTTACCATGTATGCCCAGTATTATTCCCAATTTAACTTGATTAACCCTAAAATTGCTTCTGCCTTTTCTTTAGCTTTTTGTTTCTAGCATCACCTCTTGTATTTTTTTGGGTTTTGCAGGTAACTGAGCAATTGGAAGCTTTCCTTTTTGAGCAATTTTCTCAGCAATGCGCGATTAGCGCTAGGCGCTAATTGCGCATCGGAAACTGCCTATGTTTCTTGATTCGGGCTTCCTTGACGGTTTTTCACCTTTTGCGCCTTTTGGGAGATATAAAGCTCAAACTTTGTGAATATAATGATTCTGCAAGCTTTTGACCTGAGCCTTAAGTTGTTCATTTCTGTTATCAACACTGTCCGTGTATGTGAGAATTTGGGGCCTTGCTACTATCCAGTGCAGGAATGAACGAGCTAACTCTGTAACTGATTTTTCAGATGACCTTGATGGGCCTGTAATAGCCGAAAATCTCATTACCTTAGGATTCTCTTCCTTAAGTAGATCAGGTGTGCCTTCCCAGATGAAATTTCGAGTCCTGCCTTTCTTCCTCATAGTTTCTTGCATACTGCTTTGTATAACCTTTTGTTCTTCGTTCCTGCACTTTACAAATGAGGTGAAAGTAATGATAAAAATAATGACAGGAAAGCTTTAAATTCCAAAGATATGCAAACACATGCCAGTTTACATGAATTGGCTCTTTGATAAATACAAAACCATATTTTATTAATAACTGGCATATAACTCATTAATTAACATTAAAGTGCGTGACTAGTTCTTGGTTTATGGAAAAAGCTTTTTCTTGAATATTGAGCCAGGAAAATCTGCGATGGAATGATTCTGCGATTTGCATCGCAGTATCGCAATGTCGTTGCATCGCATTATCGAAATATCATTAGAGCTTGATCGCAAGGTCGCAATATCGCTAGATCGTAATATCGTAGATTTCAAGATCGCTAGATCACAAGATCACAATGTCGCAAGATCGTTTAATTGTTATGTGTATTTTATGCGATTTTGTGATATGCGATATGTGATATCGCAAATCGGCGATTTTAAGGTTTTTCAATGTGAGTACTTATTAATGTATGCGATGCGATGGAGTTTCGCGTCCCAATCTCACATTGTTTTTAAATTTTGGATCATAAGAAGGCATCCTATCATTCTTTGTGCGATGCGATATTTCTTGAGTGACTTTACTTCCTTCATCATGAAACTTAAGCTCTTTTAGATTTTTCAAAGGTTTTTTCCTAAGTCCATGATGGTAAGCTTTATCCAAAAGAAAATAGAAGTACTAATTGATTTTTTAAATTTTTGACTAAGGGTCCCCACTAATTTAGTATTAGCAATAACACTTATATAAGGGGGGGATTGTTGGTGGCCACAACAATTGTCGATTCACTTGGAAGAACCACTTATCTCTGTTTTTCTATTGAATTTTCTAAACTTCCAAAACATAAAATTGTTCAGAAAGTTAAACTTTATTATGGAAAGATAAAGTACATTATGTTCTAACCTATCAATGACATTTTGTTTCAACTATTTTCAACTTTGATTATTTGCTTCCTCAAGCTAGTCCTTGTATTTACATCAATTATTACTTGGTTTGTAAAGATAAAACAAAGTCTTCTCTGCAAACTAGTTTGAAATATGCTCATTTGTCGTAGGTAGAGCCTCTGCTGCCAGCAGGTGTTTATAACCTCGACAGGCTTACCTGTTACCCAGAAATGATCCTGTATCCTACTTAAAGCAACCTACAACTCTCAAAGAAGAATCCATATCCACACTTATTGCTTTGATTTTCTTTCACTCTTAAAGAACAATGTCTTGGTTTGATAGCCAATTTATGACACATTCATTCACTTGATTTATAACATTGCTGAACAAGATGGTTTGTGATGAGACCCCTTGCCTTTTGATTGCAACAATCTTGATTCATTGCCCTGTTGTGGTGTACAATATTTGGCAAAGTCAACTTGTTATAATATTTGTGATTATGATAAGTTGTCTCGTGATGAGACCTCTCATTCTTCAAGATGAAGTGTATCCTTGGATTGTTCCTCTGAAAGTTGTGATTTCCTTAGCAGGGAGGAAGTCATTCTTTCTTTAAGATAGCTTTAGACGAAAATAGTAGAGTTTTTGGAAATAGTTGTTCTATAGAGAATCTTTATTTTGTTATTGATACCTTTCATTGCACTGATATAAAACAATTTCTTCACTAAAGGTTTTTTTCATCAAACTTTATGAAGTTGAAACTAGTATCATATCTAGGTTAGAGTCTTTAACTGTATCTTTCAATAATAAAGATCAATTTTCCAAAAGATTTTCTATTTATACAAGTGAAAAATCAAAATATGAAAGAGAACTGGTATCTTATTTGTAAATGCCTAATGTAACCATTCACAACTAGTTTTATTATGAAAGAAAAACAATTACTCTACAAAATAGAAGAATAATCTTCTATGGAAAATATTTCTTGAGAATTTGTCCGTTAACAGGTAAAGAGTCTCTTTTACCTGCTAAATCCTGCAACATAAATGTTGATGGACCTATGACTTCTACAATTTGAAAAGGACCAAGCCACATTCTTTGAAATTTTGTATGTTTCCCTTTCTCTTCATGAACCTTGTCCCATTTTAAAACTAAATCTCCCACCTGAAAATCTTTTCTGGTCATTATGTTTGAATCAAAAGAGGATTTTACTAGTTCTTGATGATGAGCATGGGTTTTCTTAGCCTGTTCTCGTTGTTCTTCTAATTTGATTATTTCCATTTGTCTTAGTTGTAAGGAGGAAGTTGGTACTTCATCAATGTATTGAACTAAAGACAAAGAGGGAATTTCTAAATGAGTCGGAAGAACCACTTCTTTCCCATAAACTAAATTAAAGGGAGAAGTGCCTATGGAAGCTTTTTGTGTTATTCGGTCTGCCCATAAAGCATATTGTAAAGACTTATGCCAATTTTTATGATTTTGGTCAACTGTTCTTTTGATAATCCTGATTAGGTTTTTATTTTTAGACTCAACTAACCCATTGTCCCGTGGGTAGTAATTGGCCGAATATTTAAGTTTGAATCCTCTTTTAGGTGCAAATTCAGTCATTGCATTTCTAGGAAAGTATGATGCATTATCAAACATTGAAGCGGAAGGCAATCCAAACCTGGTGATTATGAATTGATCTATGAACTCAATGATATTTTCATCATTAGTCGTCTTGAGTGGAACTGCTTCTACCCACTTAGTAAAATAATCTGTTGCTATAAGGATATATCTATGTTGCTTAGAAGAGTGAGGAACGATCTCACCTATTATGTCCAATCCCCACTGACTGAAAGGTTGCTCAATGTTAACTGGTTGTAGTGGCAAGGATGGCTTCTTTTGTCTCCCAGCAATAGTTTGGCAGACTTGACATTCCCTCACGTAACTATGCGAGTCTTTGAATAATTTGGGCCAGTAATAGCCTGCGCGCAAGATTTTATGTGCAGTAGCATCTCTAGCATAGTGTCCGCCTACTGGCCCATCGTGGAGTTCCTGCAAAAAATTTTCAGCTTCAGATTTCTCAAGACATCTAAGGACAATAGAATCATAATTTATTCTAAAAAGAATATCATTTATGAGCTGATATTGTTTGGCTTTCAACCTTAGAGCTCTTTTCTTAGTATGATCGAGGTGTGAAGGAGCATATCCGTTCTTAAGATAATAAATGATATCGGCGTATAATGACTCAACATCGTTTAGGCTTACCTCGCACATTTGTACCTCTGCAGATGGATTTTCATAAATTCGCGACGCTCTATCCAGTGTTTTACAAAAGCCTTGACCTTTTACAATGTTTGTTGGTTTGATTGCTACGTCATATTCTTGTAAGGCAGTAAAACGTTTCCCTTCACTTAATGCGAAAAAAGATTTTTTCGGGTTAAGTGAAATTCCATACCTTAAACAACGTTGGAAGATTTGTTTTAAATATATAAGATGGTTGCTTCGTTTCTTGGAATACACGATTATATCATCCAAATAAATTACTACATATTTATTGACTAAACCGTTGAATGCGATGTCCATGGCTCTCTGAAATGTGGCACCAACATTAATCAAACCAAATGGCATCTTTTGATATGTGTATGTGCCCCATTTAGTTCTAAATGTGGTCTTTAATTGATCATCAAGATGTACCAACACTTGACTGTATCCTGAAAATCCATCCAAGAAGGACATCAATTCTGAGCTCGCCACTGCCTACAATATTTGTTCCATAATTGGTAAAGGAAAATTATCCTTTTGGCAGGCTTTGTTAAGATTTCGAAAGTCAATGCAAATTCTAATATCTTCGTTTTTCTTTCTAACAGGTACCATATTGGAGACCCATTTAGAATGTCTGACGGGAAAGATTATTTTGGCTTTCAATAATTTATTGAGTTCAGTTTTTATCTGATTTTCTAAATTGGGATAGATCTTTCTCAATTTTTGTTGGACAGGTTTTTCATTATCGATCATTGGAATAGTATGTTGGATGATGGAAGTGTCGTATGTTTTGATTTCATCATAGTTCCAAGCAAAAATGTTTTTATATTGTCTCAAAAGACGAATATGCGTTGATTTTTCTTCAAGGGCTAGGCCAAGGCCTAGATTAATGTTTTGTGGTTTGGCATCAGTTCCTAGGTTTACTAATTCGTAATTCAAAGTTGAGCTTTGGAGTTTTGAATTGTTAGACCTTTTAAACCGATCTTTCAAATCGTACAGGTCTTCTAACTTGACCACCGACTTAGGTATAGCATTGTTAGTGCTATCTTGTTGCAATTATCGATCATGTTGGTCTTCGTCAATTATTTTATTGTAGTAGGATCCTTCAGATGTGAGGAAATTCACAATATCAGGATCGTCGTTGAATATTCTCCAATTTGTGATGTTATCAGGAATAGAAGGTCTAAAGATTAATTCTATTGAGAATCTATCTGGACTAAAATCTTCAGAAGGAATGAGCTTAGAAGCTACGTTGGCTAAAAGGTCCGCACTTGCATTCTAGAGTCTTGGAATTGATGAAATATTAAATTCTATAAAATGCTCATTCAGATCTTGAACTAAAGATTGATAATGTTTTAAATGACCTGATAAGCAATGTATAGTATTAGTACCTGTCTGGCTATAATTTCAGAGTCTCCAAAAACTTGGAGGTACTTGACGTCTAACCCAATTGCTTTGTACAACCCTTAGACTAAAGCCTCATATTTTGTTGTATTGTTGGTGCAATCAAATTTGAGTCTACATGTTAACATAATCTTATCTCCTTTTGGACTAATTAATATGCATCCTACTCCTACTCCTTCGTTATATTTAGAACCATCAATTAAATAATTTCCAAAACAAAGATTTATTTACAGGACTATCTAAAAAATTGATACATTTTGAACTATCCGTTTGAGAAAAAATTTCGACTTGGGATAAAATGAAATGTTCTAAGTAAGGTGACGTATGAGCATTAAAATTGTTGAGGAAAGAATCCATTGAGTAATTGCCAATAATGCTATTGCTATATGCTACTGGTTCATTTTCCCCCTCTAGTTTCATTACTATGTATTTCTGATGTAGTTCTCATTCAACTTTTATTTGATTTGTTTTACCATTGTAGGGCAGCCACATGTGCGACCAATCAGTTGTGAAGTATCCATGAAGTTTTTCTGACCAATCCCTGCTAAGAATTAAGCCATAAAATTCTGGAATATCAGCAACTAAAATGTCAATAACTTGACAGACCTTTGGGTTGGATGGCAGCCTTATGGTTACTTGATTTAGTTCACCAATCACTTCGACTTATGACCGATCTAGCTAAACTATGCGCACAATGGATTTCTGTGGTTGAACGTTTAATTTGGTACATATGGACTTTGGTAAAATATTCGATGAAGCTCCAGAATCCACTAAGAAATTATGTACATTTTTATTGAAAATTTCATAAGTAAGGAGAAATGGGGGAGTATGAGATCTCGATCTTCCTCCAATTAAGGCAATATCAGTTGGATCAATCTTGTTGGTCGCATTAGTTGGAGGTCTTCCCATGTTATGGGAAGCTTGAGAAAGTACAGCGGCAGGAAAAGGTGCAACTAGCATAGCATGTAATTCTTTCAACATTATCTTTTGTTGATGCTTTAACTTGCTCAATTCGTATGGCCCTAGTCTTTTTCATGTCTTCTATAATATTGTATTCCATTTCATTCGAAATGATCAGTGTTTTAGATGGAGTTTATGAATCTGTTTGGACTGGGCTAGTTTGAGTTGCTTTAGATGTCGTTTTCTTTGTTGCGACTTTATCCTTTGTTGGAGAGCTTGCGCTCTTTGGCTTAGGGATAGTTTGGGGAGGATCAAGTTGATTTCTACTTTGTCTACTAACCGGGAATGCTTCTTGATCTTCGTCTTGTGGGAGGATGAAATCCCACATTCCTTGTAATTCTACAACTTCTTCTTCATCAGTTTTCCCTTGAGTGGCAATTTCCTCTTCCTCTTCTTCGGATTCAACACTTGAAATAGCATTGGGAGGCTTTGAATCCATTGAAGAGCTTCTTTTAAAATCTTTGTAGGGCTTTTTGAAGAAGTTTCTACTACTTGCTTTTTTATGTCGACCATTTCATTGGACATGGTCTTCAGAACTTTTTGCAATCCTTCCAAATCGAATGGATAGTTCGCTTGTTTCTACTAGGAATCTTCTTTGAAGGTGACTTTCTTGGATTTTCGTTCCTCTATTGCGGATTTCTTCTCTAGGGATATTATACGTTTCTCTACTGCTATTGCTTCTTTCATGTTTTAGGCTAAAGTTCTTTTATCAGCCCTGTCCACAAAGATTACTATGTTCGATGGTAAAGCAGTGATATACCATTCACTTTGCACTTCTTCACTAGGCTGAAAAGTAGTAGGAATTTTGTTTAAGATTTTATTGAACCATAAATTGAAATATTTGATAAGTTCCCTTGATTCGGCCCTAAGGTTGGATAGGTCATTGATTAGATTTGTCGTAGACCTGTCATCACCAAACTTGGTCAAGAATTGTTCTTGGAAGATGTCCCAACTAGTGATAGATCTAGAGGGTAATGAGAAATACCATGATCCGGCTGTTCCTTGCAGAGTATAAGGAAAAAGTCGAACAACAACATCTTCATTGGTCATCCCATTGAGATTAATGGATAGCATAAAGTTGTTTATATTCTCTTCTACTAGCATGCCTGCCTCAGGATTAAACTTAGGCAGCCATTTCTCAGGATGGGCCGGTATTTGACTCAAGGGTGCAGGCATTAAGACTGCCCCAGGGTTGTTCCATGGAGTTTGGGCCATCGTTGATCTACTAACAAAGGAAAGTGCAGAAGATGATCCCTGCTGTTGGGAAGATGAGGGTATTACGAATGAAAATGATTTAGGAGGAGTTGTGAGGGTTCCAGTGGGTGGATGAACAATGATCTGAAGTGGAGGAGTGGATGGTTGACTTCGTGGTGAAGAGGTTGAGATGGATGATGATGATGAAAGAGTCTCACTATCAGACTCTTTAGATGATTTCCTTGCTCTTTTTCTTTTGGGTAGAGGTAATTCGGTTGTTTGAATGCCAAACTTTTCACTCTTTAATCTGGTCAGGGGATGAGCAGGGTTATATTGTGAAGTCACGCTGCCTTGAGATTTATTAGATCTTTGAGGAGAAATAGAAAATCACTAAAGTTTGTGAATCAGAGATTCGACTTCAGGAGATTTGATAGTAGATTGTTCTGAAATGTCAGGTTTTGTAGCAGTGGTTGATGCTCCAGCGACTTCCAACTCTGGGTTTAAGTGTAATGGAGAAGTCGAGGGAGATGGTGAGGGCGATTTACTCTCAGAATGGTATTTAGATTTAGATTTACTTTCCATTCATAGTTCAGGCCCTCCTTCTAGCACCAAATATGTTGAAGCCCCGAAAATCGGGTCTACAACAAGGGGGATACCCGCCCGGTCCAGACCTTGGTTGGCAGCTCCTTATCTGTTTGGTATAGCGGGTCTGACTGGGGATATGGGACCAGTTTCCCAATTTATGAGTGTGTGTGTAGAATTTGATGTTTCTGATCTAACAATTCCTAATTAAGATGTTATAATTCTAACTTTAATCTAGTGCTATGCTATTGTATTCTAGTAAACAAAAACATCTAAGTCTATACTAATCCAGGGTGTAATTCTTCTATTATGCGATCTAAAAAGGTTTCAAATAACAACAGGTAATAAAGATCATTCAGCTATTATGAGAAAATAATTCAATAATGATGAACCACTTCGTATAAAAATTTAGACGAAACAATTGTGAAAAACATATCGCATAATGAGCTATTCATACATTAAGCATAACTAAATAGCTATCATCGTACAAAAGTGCCAAATGATAACTCAGGAATTCACGCATTAATATATAAGCAACTAAAACTAAATATCACTTTAACACATAAGAATAAATGGTTAAGAGATAAAAGTACCATTTATAACTAGCCCTACTCATGAGCTTCAAGCAACAATGATTTATCTCTCCTTGATCTAAAATCCACTAAGAGTACAAAAGTGCAACATCAGTAGTAGATATTAAATGCAAACATTAACAAATCCTGTTCCGTTCATTCATCAAAACCTCCTTGGAGGGTGCAAAAAGTGCATGTTCTGAGGACTAGTTTTTGACAAATTTTTGGACCCTTCTCTAAATGCATGTGAAGGTTTTAAATACTAATAACTAAAAATAAAAATAACTTATTACAAAAATTCAGGATGCGGTTTAAATGACCGTCCTTTTTCTAAGAAAAAATAAAGTAAAACTATTTCTAAAATTAAATCTAACATCTAACTATTTCTATATTTGTTCCTTAATATCGCAAGCATTCAATATTTGCCTGAGAAGAGTCGGTTGACTGACTTCAGTTTATAATTGTGCTAAGTGAACGGAGTTAGAAAGATCTAGCGCCATCTTTTCGGCATAATTGATGACGTATTTGGGAATCATCTGCTGACTATGTGACTTTACCATGCATGCCCAGTATTATTCCCAATTTAACTTGATTAACCCTGAAATTGCTTCTAACTTTTCTTTAGCTTTCTGTTTCTAGCGTCGCCTCTTGAAATTTTTTGGGGTTTGCAAGTCACTGAGCAATTGGAAGCTTTCCTTTTTGAGCAATTTTCTCAGCGATGCACGATTAGCGCTAGCCACTAATCGTGCATCGGAAACTGCCTCTGTTTCTTGATTCGGGCTTCCTTGACGCGTTTTTCACCTTTTGCGCCTTTTGGGAGATATAAAGCTCAAACTTTGTGAAGATAATGATTCCGCAAGCTTTTCACCTAAGTCTTAAACTGTTCATTTCTGTTATCAACACTGTCCGTGTATGTGAGAATTTGGGGCCTTGCTGCTATCCAGCGCAGGAATGAACGAGCTACCTCTGTAACTGATGTTTCAGATGACCTTGATGGGCCTGTAGCAGCCACAAATCCCATTACCTTAGGATTCTCTTCCTTAAGTAGATCAGGTGTGCCTTCCCAAATGAAATTTGGAGTCCTGCCTTTCTTCCTCATAGTTTCCTGCATACTGCTTTGTATACCGTTTTGTTCTTCCTTCCTGCAGTTTACAAATGAGGTGAAAGTAATGATAAAAATAATGACAGGAAAGTTTTAAATGCCAAAGATATGCAAACACACACCACTTTAGATATGCAAACACACACCAATTCTTGGTTTATGGAAAAAGCTTTTTCTTGAATATTAAGCTAGGAAAATTTGCGATGGAATGATTCTGCGATTTGCATTGCAGTATCACAATGTCACTGCATCGCATTATCGCAATATCATTAGAGCTTGATCGCAAGGTCGCAATATCGCTAGATTGCAATATCGCAAATTTCAAGATCGCTAGATCGCAAGATCGCAATGTCGCAAGATCGTTTAATAGTTATGTGTATTTTATGCGATTTTGCGATATGTGATATCGCAAATCGGCGATTTTAAGGTTTTTCAATGTGAGTACTTATTAATGTATGCGATGCGATGGAGTTTCGTGTCGCAATCTCGCATTTTTTAAAATTTTGGATCATAAGAAGGCATCCTATCATTCTTTGCATGATGTGATATTTCTTAAGGAGTGACTTTACTTCCTTCATCATGAAACTTAATCTTTTTTAGATTTTTCAAAGGTTTTTTCCTAAGTCCATGATGGTAAGATTTATCCAAAGGAAAATATAAGCACTAATTGAGTTTTTAAATTTTTGACTAAGGGTCCCCACTTATTTAGTATTAGCAATAACACTTATATAAGGAGGGGGGTTGTTGGTGGCCACAACACCCTCCTTGCCCAAACTTAAAGTTGTATACCAAGGGGCCGAAGGAGTCACTGAATAGATCTATTACATAAACCAAAGGAGGTCGCATGGACCTAGACCATACCAGCAGAGGATGCAAGGGACATCTTAGGTATACTACAACCCTAGCCAAGTCACCTCCATGCCTTCTTGGGCCGCCCTGCTCATCCTTCCTGGTCCACACCTCCTCCTTGGTCCTTCACATCTCAATATCATGCCCACCTAGCCACCCATTCATTTCAATCCTATGCTTAGCTGCAACCTCACTGGAATGCATCTCATCAGGGGTGGAGGTTGTTGGGTAGCTGAGGTCCCGCATAACGGTTTTGGGGTTACAAGCCTAGAAATTAGGATAAAACTATTGTAAGACTCCAAAATATGTGGAGCATGAAATGTAAAAGGTTGAGTCAAAGGGTTGTCCACCCAAGAAATAATATAGAATAATATGGAGTAAGTCGGTTCGCGGACCATAGGAAGGTATAAATAGAGCGAGGCTCTATGGGTAGAAGATAGTTTTTGGAAATGTATTCCTGAATGGGTAATGTTCTGGGTTTCTGAGAGGAGTTGAAACGTGTTTGTAAGTCCGAGTCGAGGGTACAGGGTAGAGGCTCTGTAGTTGTGTGTGCAGAGGCCTAGTAGAGTCCGCAGCTGTGTGCACCACCCCTGCAGCTGAGTGCGCAGGGTGGATCTAGATGTAAAGAGAAGGAACTGTTGAATAAAGTTAAGTTGATTCTGAAATACTATGTTGATCTTATGTTTTGACTACTAAAGAATAAATACAGATTATTTTCGCTTATGTTTATAATATGAATGATTGTGAATGGAATTTTGTTCTGAAATGCATAGATGAAAATCTAAATTAATTGTTTGCTTAAAGGTCATGAAAGAAATGTAACTTAGCTAAACCCTAACTAGATCTACGTGAATCCGGATAGCGCGAGGGCCTGGATTGATGCGTGATTCCTCCATACTACATCAAGGCATCCCAAGGGTGTGGAAACCTAGTTCCAGCACCCTCCTGTGCTACCTCAAGTGAGACCTCAGTCCGCACTCCATGTGTTGTTGCCAAAAGGGCTGATAGCTGCGGGATTTGTTTGGCTAACCAATTCTTCCGAACCTGGGACAAGCCCTTATAAGCCAATAAATGGTTCCATTGCCGGGACCAAGATCTACCAAAGAGGTGTTTTGATGTGGGCTATATAAAGCAGGAATTAAAGGATCGAAGGGATCAAGAGCAGGAGTAGTTTAGAAGCATATCGGTGAAGGTAATGATGACGAGCACGATCTAGCTACCAGTATTCAAGGGAATAGGAAGTGAAGATCCGGACCAGTTTTGGTTCATGCTAGCCTCAGTATGGAATGTACAAGGGATAATAGATGATGATATTAGAAAGGCTACATTAGTTAGCGCATTGCAGGATCGAGCACTAACGTGGTATATAAAGTACTCAGGCAATCATCCCACTGCAGGGATAGCGAAAATCCAAACCAAACTGAAGAAGGAGTTTAGTTGGCCAAGGTCAGCAACGTAGTCGATCATAGGGTTCAAAGAGATCTCAATGATGCCTGGCAAGATCCCGTGGGATTTGGATCAAAGGCTGAAAAGCACTATCCGTGAAGCAAACATGACACTAACATATGAATAGCACTATGCTTGGTTTATGGCATCGTTACCACCACACTTGAGGATAGCGTTGTTGCAATAGAAAATCTCAACCCCGACCGAAGCATTGGAGATTGCGATGAGGTTGCACGAGACCCCGCTACAGAACCTGGGGTTGGGAGTTCAACAAATCCAAGCGCAGATACAAAACTTGTGTCTAGAAATGACAAATTTAAAACAAGAACAGGTACCGCGTCCAGAGGTATGGTGCATAAAGTGTCGGGGTCAGGGACACGATAAGTACCATTTCCCGATCAAGACGAGCCATGGGGCGCCGGGGGGATCAGTACCATTGCAGCCAGAAGCATCGGTGGGGTCGAGTGCAACAATCCTGCTCTGGTGCATGATCTATTAGGTCGAGGCAAAGCATAACATAGATAACTGCCACCTACTGTCGAAAGCCAACTAGACCCCCCAGCAGCTCTTTTGCAAATTTTGTAGCTTTGTAGGACACGAGGAAAAATATTATCATAGTTATCAATTCTTAATGGATCAATCATATGCGTATAGGATCTAGATTGATGTGCGAGGCCACAATCCAGCTACGGAAATTGTGTGCGGTGGCTTTCCAGGACGTGGGCACAGACGAGGTGGAATGGGGCCAGGGAGGGGCTGTGACCAGCTCGTATGTTACAACTATGGAGGACCAGGACATTATGCCCGAGATTGTACCAACCCAACCAGAATATCATGCGCTTATTGTGGCCATTTCGATCATGAGCTAATAGATTGCCCTACGCTAATAGAGCAAGTTCGTGAAAGGAAGATAGTGCAACCTCCAACAACCCAGAACGTGCAAATGATGAGTTACGAACCTCGCAACGAAGACCCTGGGATAAACATGGTTCTCAAAGGTAGTGCACCCCCCGAGGAAGAACAGAGGACTGTAGATACAGAGATTGGCCAGAAGATACAGGAGGGCTTTGGCGAGAACTCCACCCTAGGTAGCATGGATCACCTGAGGCAGGACAGGAACCCCTTGGTGGTCACTACTTTTGTAGAGGCATGTATAAAACTGCTACATGACAATAGGGTGTTTCGGAGCTTACAAGAGCTGATAAGTAAGTACGAAAGGCTGACGGAACCTAGGATGGTCCGCAAACTAGACAACCACGTGCCATGGACAAGACAAGAAATGTGGTTGACAGCGCTAATCGGTGACTATGAGATGGATCAGATTATCTTGGACCTGGGCTTGGATGTGAGTGTACTACCTGTCAGCCTTGTGGGCATTTGGCCCAAAAGATGGATCCAAAACACTTCTGAAGTCTTCAAGGGTTGATTAAGATTCTCCCAAGATCAAAACAATCATATGCCAAAAGCCCTTAGAAGGGCAGAAATACGCTATCGGGAGGCAAAATTACTCCAAAATAGTGAAAAACAAAGTATTGCAAGCGCAAATAGAGCAACACACAACTGCTGTTAGATCTAGCTGATCAACGGCCCAGATCTAACCAGCTCAATTGCAACCAGCCAAGCTGAAGGGACAGTCAATTGGTGAGTCACATTGGCATTCGCGGTGGTGGAGAGCATAATCTCTAAAGCCCTGGTGTTAAGCGATCAGTGATTGCCATTCGATTGCATCACTACATCGCAACGGGACATTACCAAGGGTCAGGGGGCCCACATCACATCGCAGGTTCGCAATCGATATGAACATACGCCGTGTTATATGAAGACCATTGGCTAGAGCGATATGTGATTACGACCAGATCGCATTGCAAGATTGCATCAGAATATTGTGAAGGAGCAAGGCCTCTATACAGGTGGTAACGCTGATTGTGATGAGTCAAGGACTCGAAAGGGTTCGGGAATGAAATTCATAAGATTTGAAGTCTGGAGGGAGGCCAATTTTCATGTATTTCCTGTGTTTTTAAGTATTTCAAAATACAAGGGGAACAAAGGGACAGTGACCTAGGGGGCAGAACCAATGAGAGAATAGGCAATGTTTAAGGAATTTTGAGGTCCGGAAAGAATAGAGAAGGGAAGGATGTACATAGTTGCAGTGTTTTATGTATGAAGTAGAAAACATTCATGGTTATCATTTGAAAGGGAATGTTGCATGGATTTCATAGGCCCGATAGCCACTCCATTTGCAAGATCATGTGGCCAACCATCCTTAGAAGCATTGTGCAAAAACTTTTACATGCCAGAAGAGGGATTCGACCTGGATACAGTGGCCAGCGGATAAATCCCTGAAAGGGAAACAGAGGGGCCACAGCACGCTGCAACCCGAATCAAACGAGATCATGGAGCATCGACGGTCCTGCGTGCACAGCAGCCTTCATAAAATACATGATGGAGCATCTCTAGCATGAGAGAGCTCCCAGGCATCACGGCAAGCTGCCCAAAATATCTAAATATGGTTATTCCTCTGTCAGAAGAGGAAAACCACTGATCCATGTCTTCTTATTAAGGGAATCAAATGGTTAAGGGATAGATCAGACAAGGTTAAGACTTCGAGCCTTCTAGAGAGCTCAGGAGCATTGTAAAGGGCCTATAAAAGGCAGAAAACTAGATGTGACAAGGGTTTTTTTAGCACCTAAATCTGCCTTAGGCTGAAGGAAGGAAAAATTCAGGGTAACCACAAACCACACTCAGTCTGGTAGCTAGCCCTACCAGAACAAGAGAGGGCTCTCTCCGAGTCACGCTCAGTGAATACTTAAAACGATATGGTTTGAGATGACTTACTATGAAATATTGATCTTAGGCTAGTAAATGAAGATGGATACAGGAAGCGATTTTTATGAATGACTGTGTTTCTGGGATGGTATGGGACCAACGGACAGCAACGAGTAGAGGATGAAATACAAAGGCACAAATTACTTCGTGAGGCAAGACAAACAGAAAGTCTAGCAATTTAGTTTGAAATAGCATGGAATGGAGAGATTGCTTAGGAGGGTGAAAAGGGCATACACACATGAACCCTTTTCAATAGAAGAAAGAACATTGAACACGAAATTCTCCCATAGGCATAACAATAAAATTGAATTCTACCTTATCTAACTTAAACAATTTCACTAGAAATGAATATGAAATGAACTATGAAATACATATGAAACATAAGAGACGCATTTGCTACACTCACGACCACGTGAATCTCATGAAACAGAGCTAATGCCTTCCATTAATCCTCTGTCAAAATATATAATGAAGAAATAGAGTTTCTTTCTCACAGTCTCCCAGAAGTTACAAGCCAACCAACCCTTTGCAAATAGTTTGCATACAATATATAGAATGTGCCATGAGGAGATAGAGCGCCCAAGGGTTGGGGAGTTACTCGAATCATTACAAAATGGAGGTGGAAATCCAACCATTAGCTACAGGTGCAGCGTTACAAAGATGACAAATGGCTTGGGTAACTGTTTGCCTTCCTTTCCCACTTGGATAGAAGCCAATCTGGAGTGAAAATAATTTAAATTATGCCTTATCTACCTAAAAATTGAAGTGTACATGAGCGGACCCACTCGGAGAAGTCGCGAATCGAAATTTCGCGAAACGGAGGTGAAATTGGCCTTTTTCCCTATATGCGCCGCGCCACTTTCTATATGCGCCGTGCCACTTTGGAGCCTGTTTTGAGGCACTTGTAGGAGTCCAAAATGTGCCCAAATGTTCTTATTGGCAAGCCTATCTTATCTACTTTCCAACCCAAGTGGAATTTATGAATTTGGTGCTCATTTGCCCCTCCAAGTCTTCATTCTCATAAGACTACTTCCTGTGTGTCAAAATAGGGGCAGAGAGGCCATTTTTTGGGTGTTTTTGACCTCCTGGAGACTCAAATCATGCCCAAATTTCTTGACCAAGCACAAGTAGTTGTGATTTTGCATGATGAATCCAAAAATGCAAGCCATTTGTCATTTGGAGCTCCCAATCCTAAGCGTCGCGCCAGTGGCGTGGCGCACAGGGAGAAAAAACCCGTGTTTTGACCAAAAAATTACCATGTGACCAAAATTGCCCCAAATTTCTTGAAATTTGGGCTGGAGGTTCTCTAAGAGGCACTATGTTGGGCCACAAAAGCTTCATCCAAGATTCATATCCGATCTTGCTCTTTTGCCTCTTTTTCCTCTTTTGTTGCTTTGCTCAATTTTGCCTTCAAGCTCCTTATCCGGGCCTTTGCACTCATGTTCCATGCCCTGTAATGATAAACCATCCTCCTCAGTATGGTTTTGTCTCTGTCAGCCTTCTCTAGCAGTCTCTTTAGGTGGATGTTGATCCGCTCTAGCTAGGACTCACGGTCATTGTTGATCTCTTGCTCCAAGGTAGTGAGCTCGATCCTCCTTTGTTGGGCAGCTTGTCAATTCTCACAGATGTTTTGCAGCTCCATGATCTCACGCTAGTCCTAAATTTGTTTGTTCCTCTGCTCCAAATACTTTATGATCCATTTGGCCCTCTCCACATTGAGTGACAAGTCTTGGATCTCCGTGTTCTGCTCTTGAATAATCATCCTAAGTCGGGCACTCTCCACATCTGCATCATCATCCTGAATGAGGATGAAATCGGCCTCCTGTTCACCTGATGGCCCCTCATCATCCATGGGCCTCTTGCCCTTGTCCTGTACCTATGTAGTCGATGTCGGAAGCAAGGCCCCTCCCACCCCGGGTGGAGATAACACTCGCTTTGCTGCTATGAACAAGTGCCTACTGCCTCTCTGATATGTCACGAATACTGGCATAGTCGTGGTCTCATGGCGCTCATACTGATGAGAAGGACCACCTATCTCATGCGCTAGCTCTGATAGTACCTGTGAAGTGCTGAAGAGGTCACGGGAGATGAAGTCCTCCCAAGCAATGCCCTGCAATCCCAACTGATGATCCACCAAAATCCGGATAACAGCAAAGTGATAAACACTATTAAGTTGTTGTTGAGGGGTCTTATGCTGCATGAAGGTGTTCATCCTCTCTATGTTCCTGCAAATGAAAAAAGGGAGGTTCATCATCCTCACCCTGGTAAAGTGCATGAGAAACCTGATGTGATAGGCATATAGTCGAGAGAACCTCCCGTCACAGTTGAAGTACATGATCAATTTCATGAGTGGAGCATAATCATCTTTCAAATATCTGAATGGGAAGAGTCTTGTGAGCTAACTCAAGAATCTGGCCTTGATGTAAGGCTCATAGTGTTGCCTATCCACCTTCTTCTTCTTATGCCACTATTCTTCAACATTTGGTATGCTTGTTGCCACTGAGATAGTTTCGGGTGTCAATGTGAAGGTGACCCCGGCCAAGATAGACTGACCTCCATGTAGGTGAAGCACAAAAATATGGTCCAACTCGTAATTAACTCTAACATTAGCTATCCTTTGACAAAATTCAAAACATGCTAGGTGCTGGAAACATGACATGGTAAGAGGGCATGCTTGTAATTCAGTGAGGGTAGTGGGCTCATCCCTAACATGTTTGCCACTCTTGCGATGTCTCCTGGGAGCCTGCTCTTCCGAGAATGAGTCACTTTGTGTCTCCATCTCATACTCTGATGAATGCTATGATGCCATGATTGTTGTGTGTGTTGTACTTAGGCTGCCCTTTGATGATGGTGTGAAGTTGGTGCTCTTTTGATATCTGTCACCAAGGGGAACAATGAAACAAAATGGAGTATTAGGAGGGTAGTAATGTGATGGGAATAGGTGTTATGAGGAGAAGTTTGTTTAGGGATATGTAGGGGGTTTGGGTATTTGATAGGGTAGGGTTTTGGGGTTTTGACAAGGTAGGGTTTTGGGGTGTTATGTTGACAAATAAGAGGAGGGTAAAGGGAATAGGGTTTGGTAGTGGTTTAGGGTAGGGATAATAGGAAAAATGAGAAAGGGAGGATAGGGAAAAATGGTAGGTGAGGGAAAAATGGTGGGTGAATATGGAACCTTTGGCCTCGAATACCACAATTATGCAACCCTAGCAACAATGGCCTTTGGTGTTTTCTTGTGGTTGATTTTATGAGTTTTGTTGCATTCAAACATAGCCACAAACCACCATATCATTTATAAACTTTGATGAAAAAGTCATGTCATAGAGCCTACCTGTCAATTTGAGGGGCTTCACAAGAAATTTTAGGAAATTTGGCATGGTTTTGGCCCTTTGTGGGTGTGCGCCGTGCGCCAAACCCAGTGCGCGGTGCCCTGGGTGTGCGCTGTGCCCGTTGAAAAAATGCACTGAGGGGTGGCTCTGTGTGCGTCGCGCCCCTGTGTAGATGCGCCACACCCTGAAAACTGCCTCCACCTTTGCTCCAAACACGCACTATGCACACTCAAACACTTTGCAATGTCTCCCTATGAACTTGATTTGCACAATGGCTTTGATTTTGGTTAAAATCTATATATAAAGACTTGGAAGTCATGGGTTAAATTTTGCTTCTTCAAAAACCCATTTTTCTAATGTTATGTTTTGACACTTTTTCACTGACTTAAAGCAACACTGATTTTCACTTTCCCTTTGAAATTTTAGCTCAAATGATGCAATTTTCGGCACTCTTTGCAGGGATTGCATGACGGGACATTTGGCCATGGAAACCATGACTGCATATGAAGAAATCAACTGACGACTTTTTTGAAAATTTTATCACAAATGACACTGTTTGACTTTTCTTCAAAACAGATTTTTGAAGAAGAGTTGAAGTCTATCCACATGACGATGAAACTCTATGAATCATAACTTTGTAAGGGCCTCACTCTGGCCTGCATGGGTTTGTTTGAAGACCAAATTGATTAATCCCTAGACCTAATGATCGAAAATTACTTTTTTCCATTAAAGGACCAAACCCTGACTGTCATGGACTTTGGTGATCATTGACAAAAGACCTGAGCTAGCAGGAGCCAGACATGAGGGGAAGTGACTAGCATGACCTTTTTCGTCAGATTATGGCATGCCCCTAGCAGAATGTAGCTGAGTGAATGGAGCGGGACACCTAAAAATGAAATGCATAAAGAGTTTTTATCTCTAATGGAGGACTGACCAGACCAACTCTAACAGGTTCAAATTTTGGAGATTATTCCTCCTCTATTCCTTCAAGCTTCTCATCTACATTATTTAGTAATACAAACTTGTTTTGTTTTTATATGTTCAATGTCTATATCTCTTCTGTTCTATGCTTGCACTTGAACAATTTGTTCAGGTTTTCTTTGTGTTTAAGGCTAGATAACTATCATCTTATCTCTGCTTTGATATGTTAGATTTGCAAGCTTCTTTGCCTAAAGCCTTGTGTTGTTAGGGGTGTTCATGCATGTATTGAGTAAGAATAGAGCTAAAATGGTCATATAACTTGATCCAAACCATCATCCATTCTAGTAGTTTTGAGAACAGTACTGAAGATTATATGTTACCAGGCATCTCCGAGCTGCAACCTAGGAGAGTTTCCTGGAGAGCTAACATAAATTAGTGATGTTGTCGGGGAGAGGAAACTGAAGCTCAGCTTCCCTAGGAAACGACACAGACCCATCTTTGATGATAGACGAAGTCTGGGCACATTTTTGGTTGTAATCGTTTATCTGGCGACTCTACTGGAGGTCAAACCTCTTGGAGACTCCACTTCATAGTTCTAGCTCAGTTCATGAGGCACACTCGACGAAATCCTCAGAAATCACAAGCTGATCCAATACCTGACCCTGGAAAGACCTTCAAAGAAAGAAAGACATTGCAAAAAGGAGCATCAGGTTCAGGTAAACCTAAACAATGTTCTATATCTCTTCAATAAAATCCTGCAATAGAACAAATACATGTTGAGAGTACAGATTCTAATACTAGCAGTGAAGAAAAACTCTCAAGAATTCATAAAGCTCCTTATTCTTTAGGTTCTCCTTTTTCTTTAAGCCCAAAGGAAACCTCACCTCCTATCCATCATACTCCTTTAGTCCTGTCAGTCACTCCTCAGCCCTCTACCATTCAGACTACCAGTACTCTTTTAGCTACCACAGCTGTGGCAGGTCCGCAAGCACCTACCAAAATGGAAAGAATCATAGCTGCTAGGTATGGACCTCTAATACTCCCCACTCCTTTGAATGCCATGCATACTAGAGAATATCATAAATATAGGCCTAACTTCATTGGGACCGAAGGTGTTAGTGTTGAAGAACATCTTGAGTTATTCTACAACTATGCTGATAATCTGGACATTAATGAAGATGATGTGTGGATGAGAGTCTTTATCCAAAGCCTAGATGGAGAGGCTAGAAAATGGTTTAGAGAACTAGCCCCAAGATCTATAGCAGATATTGAAGCCTTAGATGATGCATTCCTAAAACATTGGGGGGATAAGAATGATCTCCTATACTACCACATTGAGTTTGGGAACTTGAGGAGAGAAAATGGTGAACTGTTGTCCGATTTTAATAAGAGAATTAACCGCATGTACAGCAAGATACCAGCTAAAGTAAAGCCCACTACTACCTCCGCTAAACTCACCTTTGCTAATGTATTTGATTCTAACTTCTGCCTACTGTTGAGAGAGAGAGACGATGTGCTACTTTGGCTGACATGCACAATGGAGCCTTGGAAGTAGAATCAAACATCACAGCGGCAGAGAAGCTCAAGGGAAATGTTGATAGAAGAAGACAAAGGGGCAAGTCTTCATCATCCTCCGATCCTAAGATAAAGAAAATGATCAAAATGATCGAGTCATTAGCTTTTGAAATCTCTAAATTGAAGGTTGAGAAACAACCGGGGAAAGGAAGAATGCCTAATACCTTTGCCCCAAGAAATCCAAATCCAAATCCATATAGAAGAACGAATGAGCAGTTGCAGATTTTGCAAAGAAACAAAAATGCAAATGAAGACCAAAGGGTGAAGGCCCATTTTCAGAATGCAGTCATGGAAGAAGAGAAGTTCAAAGAAGATGATGAGATTCATTGTCTAGAAGACAAAGGAAATTCTTCCTTTTTGACCTCAGCTCCATATGAAAATTCATTATGCAATGACCAGATCAGCCAGGAATGGGATAATGAAGCTATCCTACAAACTGAAGATCAGCGCAGATATAATCTGTGGTCAAAGATGAATAATACCAAGGAGACTTATGTTCAAAGAACTACTTCCCTTGCATTACAACAAGCTAATAGGCAGAAACAACCGCTAGTTGATCCCATCACCCTCAAAGCTCCAGCTCATGAGATAAGAGACCTTGACAAGTCTCTTTCCCCTTTCAGTATTCAATCAGAAATTCAGAAGCTAAGAATACCTATGCCTCTGATTGAATTAGTGAAAGATGAGTCCTTCAAAAGATCCATCCTCGAGGCTCTTGAGCCTAAAGCCATCCAAGCCTCTAATGATTGTGTAAATTTGCAAGATGACAAGCCAGCGATTATCCTCAGCCCAATGATTGAATATTGTGAAGATAGCTCCCCATCATTCTATGTCTCTCTGACTATTCATGATAAAATCCTTCACAACTACCTTTTGGACACTGGAGTTAGACATAACCTAATGCCCAAGGCTATTATGGATGAGCTAGGTCTAGACATTACCAAGCTTTATCATGACCTGTTCTCTTTTGACTCTAGAAAAGTGAAATGTCTAGGATTAATCAAGGACCTAGCCATCACTTTGTCTCAGCTGCCCATGAAAAGCATGATGATAGATATTGTGGTAGTAGATGTACCACCCAAGTTTGGCATGTTACTTTCCAGAGGATGGATCAAGAGACTAGGTGGATCATTACAAAATGATCTATCCTATGATACTATCCCAGTTTTTGGAGGTGAAAGAAAGAGATTATACAAATAGGCACAATTGGCTTATATCATCAATGATGAGAAGAACCCTAAGAATCATCCCATCTATGCCGTGGATATTGATTTTGGAGCATGTATTCTTCACATCGAAGAATCTCAGTTGGCCTCCACGCAGCTCAAGAAACCAGTTTTCCAGATCACAGAGGATGGAAACCCACAGATTTGGGATATGTTCTTTAATGGGGCTTGCTCTAAAGAAGCTGTAGGGGCAGGTGTAGTCCTTGTGTCCCCAACACAGGAATACATTCATTTGTCTTTCAAATTAACCTTTCAGGTCACAAACAACATAGTAGAGTATGAAGCTTTGATTCTGGGCTTAAGCGCTACTAAAGAAATGGGTATCAATGGCCTGCAAGTGTTTGGAGATGCAGACATCATCATTTAGTAGGTAAATAAAACATTCCGAGCAAAGCATCCAAGGCTGAAAGCATACAGGGATGAGGTATGGAGGCTCAAAGATTCTTTCAAAGATTTCAACATTTCTTATATTCCAAGAGTGAAGAACCATCTTGCTAACTCCCTTGTTGTCTCTGCTAGCACGTTTGTTCCTCCTTTGCCTCCTAAATTGACATATGAAGTTAAGGTAAAATACAGACCATCCCTACCAGACAATGTCAAATATTGGAGAGTTTTTGAAGATGATGAGGAAATCAACAGGTTTTTACAAGTTGTTGAGGAATTTGTTGCAACGCACATCAACCAAGAAAATGAAAATGTGGAAGAATTCAGCCATTTCAAGCTAAAAAGTGAAACTGGCCGAGAAAGCATCATCCAGCTACCCAATAATCACATACCAAAGAGATTGGTGCCTCTAAAGAAGCTCTTCTATCATAATGATGTGCCCTACAAGCTAGCCAAAACATAGAAGCACTTTTTTGTTTTACAACATAATATAGGGAGCCTAGCCAATCCAAAATTCATCAATCTGTCTACTCATTTGCCTTCTGCCCAAAATTCTGAGTATTGCACTCTCATGAAGAAATTCACTGATATTGTTTCCTAGGAATACAACGATCTTAAAACCTATGACCCAGACATTATTCAGTATAGGATCCCACTAGAAAAGAACTCGGCCCCTATTGAGCAGAAATTAAGACCTGTCAGCCCTCTCTTACTGCCTTTGATCGAGAAACAAATCAAGATGTTGTTGGATGCCAAAATCATAATTCCCCTAAGGTATTCGAAATGGATAGCCAACCTTGTGGTGGTAAGGAAGAAAAATGGAGAAATCAGGCTTTGCGTCAATTTCAGAAATCTGAAAAATTGCTCTAAAAAAGATAACTATCCCCTACCTAGGATGGAACACTTGCTGCAAAATGTTTCAGGGGTTAGAGTCATGTCTTTCTTAGATGGATTTTCAGGATACAGTCAGATTGTTGTACATCTTAAAGATCAGGAAAAGACCACCTTCACTACTCCTTGGGGCACTTTCATGTACTCCAAGATGCCTTTTGGACTGATGAATGTTGGCGCTACCTTTCAGAGGGCCGTGGACATAGCCTTCATTAGAGAGAAGGACAAATTTTTCCTTATTTATCTTGATGACATAACAGTCTTCTCCAACAGCCACAAAGACCATTTAAAACATTTGGAGAAGGTATTCCTAAAGTGTAGATAGTTCAGAATCTCAGTAAACCCAAAGAAGTCACAGTTTTCTCTAGAAGAAGGAAAACTTCTGGGACATATTGTTTCCGTTGAAGGTGTGAAGATTGATCCAACAAGGGTTCAATCCATTCATACATTGGCCATCCCAAGGTCAAAAAGGGGCATCCAATCCTTCTTGGGTAATATCAACTTTGTAAGGAGGTTCATTCCAAACTTTGCAGAGTTAGTAAAGCACATCAATTCCATGCTAAAGAAAGAATCAGAGATAAATGGGCAGCCACTTCAAGAAGCTCTTTTGAAGCCATCAAGCAAGCTATCATGGAAGCTCCCACTCTAATCATCCCAGATTACACTAAGTAGTTTTGTATCTTCTCTTTTACCTCTTATGATACACTGGTAGCATTTTTGTTGCAGAAAAATGATGAAGGCATAGAGTACCTTGTGGCCTTTTTCAGCAAAACTCTAAGGGATGCTAAACTAAGGTATGACCTTATTCAGAAGCAAGCTTATGCTCTCATAAAATATTTGAAAGCATTCAGGATCTATACTCTGCATTCCAAAATAATTGCATATGTGCCCTCGGCCTCAGTGAAAGAGGTCTTAACTCAGCCAGATATTGATGGAAAGAGGGAAAAATGGATTGCAAAATTCATAGAATTTGACATAGAGGTGAAGCCCAATAAGCTTGTCAAAAGCCAGGGCTTGGCTAAGCTCATGGACAAAGAAAATTGCAGCTTGTTAGACATAAATTACATGGGTCTAAATTCAGATGATGAGAAAAACAAGGGAGCATCAAAAGAGAAAAATCAGAATCAGTCCTTAGCTGAAAATCTAGCCACATACGAATGGTATTCCAACATAGCTCATTTCTTGCAGAAGTTGGAAGTTCCTCCAGGGCTTAGTTCAAGTCAAGCTCATACCACTAGACTCAAATCAGCCAAATTCTACATTGACAAAAATGTGCTTTACTGGAAAGACCCATCAGGAATCCTCTTGAGGTGTCTAGATAAAGAACAATCTGTAGAGGTCATATACTAGTTCCATTCTAGCATCTGTGTTGGGCATCATTATTGGAAAACCACAGCTCACAAAATCTTGAGGGCTGGGTATTATTGGCCTACGTTATTCTCGGATGTGTTTTCTTTTGTAAAATATTTTGACAAGTGCCAAAGGTTTGTAGGAAGATAGAAGCTAAAATCTCTGCCTTTGAAGCCAATACATGTCAGTGTTCCTTCCAATAGTGGGGCTTGGACTTTATAGGTGAAATTAAACCACATTCCAGTGGCAAACACAAATCGATCCTAGTAGCCACTGATTGTTTCACCAAGTTGATTGAGGCTATACACACTAAGAGTGCCAATCATCAAGTTGTCATAAAGTTCCTAAATGAGAATATTTTCACTAGATTTGGCTGCCCAACCAAACTAGTCACTGATAATGCAGCAGCTTTTAAGGTAAAAGAATTGATAGACATGGTTGAATCCATGGGCATTCAAGTGGTGCATTCTACCTCATGTTATCCTCAAGGCAATGGCCTGGAAAAATCATCTAACAAGAGTTTGGTAAGGATAATAAAAAAACTATTAGAAGACAACAACAAAAAATGTTGGGATTCCAAGTTGAAGTTTGCACTATGGGCTGAAAGAGTTTCCATCAAAAATTCCATAGGGAACTCTCCATTTAAATTGGTTTATGGTGTTGATGTCGTTTTCCCTATCCAGCTGATCCTCCCTGTGGCTAAGTTCTTGCAAGAAGAACAAGATGAAGAAAATGACATGGTAAGAAGAATGAATAACCTAGTTGAACTATAACATATCAGAAAGAAGCTAATTAAGAAGTCACAAGTCCATCAAAAGAAAATCAAAGAAACCTTTGACAGGAAGGAAAAAGTGGACAATTTCCAAGCTAGTGATTGGGTGCTCAAATGGGATGCATTGAAGGAAAATAAAGGTAACCATCACAAGTTTGACTCCTTGTGGACAGCTCCTTTCATCATCGCTCACGTTCAGCACAACAATACATTCATCTTGTGCAATCTGGAAAGAGGAGACATTTTTGGTAGCCTAGTAAACGGGAGGTTCCTGAAACTCTATTTCATTTAAGGCCTTAAAACCTTATTATTGTACATATGTTTTCCTTTCAGTTTTTATGTTTATGCTAAAAAGACTCCATGCCCAATGGAACACTAGGGGGAAGATTTAATTTTCTTTTATATGAAAGGCATTGCTATGTGATTCTTGAAACCTCACAGGGAGGATTTCATCCCCAGAAGGATCCATTGTTAGCCTTGTGGGAATTTGGCCCAAAAGATGGATCCAAAACACTCCTGAAGTATTCAAGAGTTGATTAAGATCCTCCCAAGATAGAAACAATCATATGCCAAAAGCCCTTAGAAGGGCGGAAATACTCTATCGGGAGGCCAAAATACTCCAAAACAGTGAAAAAATAGAGTATTGCAGGTGCGAATAGAGAAATGCACAATTGTTGTTAGATTTGGCTGATCAATGGCCCAAATCTAACTGGCTCAATCGCAATCGGCCAAGCTGAAGGGACAGTTAATCGATGAGTCACATCGGCAGTTGTGGCGGTGGAGAGCATAATCTATAAAGCCTTGGCGTTGAGCGATCAGTGAATTCCATCGAATCGCATCGCTACATCACAACAGGACATTACCAAGGGTCGGGGAGGCCACATCGCATCGCAGGTTCGCAATTATTAGGAACATACGCCATGTTATATGAAGACTATTAGCTAGAACGATATGTGATTCCGACCAGATCGCATCGGAATATTGCAAAGGAGCAGGGCCTCTATACAGGTGGTAACACCAATTGTGATGAGTCCTGGACCCGAAAGGGTTCGGGAATGAAATTCATAAGATTTGAAGTATGGAGGGAGGCCAATTTTCATGTATTTCCCATGTTTTGAAGTATTTCAAAATACAAGTGAAACAAAGGGACCAGGTCAGCTACGATAGATGACAGCGACCCAGGGGGTGGAACCAATGAGAGAATAGGCCATGTTTAAGGAATTTTGAGGTTTGAAAAGAACAGAGAAGGCTGGGATGTACACAGTTGCTACATTTTATGTATGAAATAGAAAAAATTCATGGTTATCATTTGAAAGGGAATGTTGCAGGGATTTCATATGCACGATAGCCACTCCATTTGCAAGATCAGGTGGCCAACCATCCTTAGAATCATTGTGCAGAAATGTTTACATGCCAGAAGAGGGATTCGGCCGGGATACAGCGGTCAGCGAACAGATCCTGGAAAGGGAAAGAGAGGGGCCACAGCACGGTGCAACCCAAATCAAACAAGATCATGGAGTATCGATGGTCCTGCCAATGTAGTAGCCTTCATAACAAACATGATGGGGCATCTCTGGCACGAGAGAGCTCCCAGGCATCATGACAGGCTGCCCAAAATATCTGAATATGGTTATTCCTTTATCAAAAGAGGAAAACCATCGAGCCATGCCCACCTATTGAGGGAATCAAATGGTTAAGGGATAGATCAGACAAGGTTAAGACTCCTGGTGGGCTCTAGTATTGCAGCAATAATGCTGCAACTCCTGGAACTCCCTTCTTTACTTTTATCAACCCGGTAGTTCATAACAAACTTGGAAGCAATGGTGTTGTATACACAAGTACTAGCTCTTGCCGCGGCTGTCACTTGGTCAGTTGGCACAAGTCCGCTAGGAGCTTAAGCAAACTTTTATAAGCTCTGAGAAGAATCTTTTTAACTGATGGATGGAAGCTAACTCAAAGGAAGTTAATCTACTTGCGGAAAGAAACTGAAAAGATGAAAGGAAATGCAAACCCTAGCAAACCCTAATTTTACCAACTAGCGCTACTGATGCAAGAAAGAGGATGCAAGCTATTGAAAGAGATGCCATTGAATTCTAGGAAGGTAAAATTCATGTGTCTAAGCTACTTCTATAGTAAAATCTGAAGAAAACATGTTTTTTTATTTTTGAATAAGTTGTCAGAATTATCATTCATGTGCTTTAACTGTTTTTTATTGTGCAGAGGTGGATTGGAGAAAGGAAATGCTTGTAGGAGGTTGGGAAGGTTAGAAGAGGGCCTAAGGGGTCCATAGCACCCTTCCAGAGAGTTTCACAGTGTTCATATATCAAGAAACCACTTTCGTGAGCTTCTACAAGAAGTCTGCAGGGGTTCTACAAGATGTTCTATAATTTCTACCAGATGTTCTGTAATTTCTACAGGATGTTCAGAAAGGGGACTTTGGAGGGTTGATGGAGGAAGAAAGGTGAAGAAGTGGGTATGGAGGTGAGATAAGGGTGTGAGGAGGTACAGGACTTGATGGATGGAGTTGAGTGGTGAGGATGGTTGGATTTGTTCAAGGAGGGGTAGAGCAATGTTGCACAAAAATATGGAAATTAGGGCAAAGTGAGCGAATGTGGAAAACATAAGGCAAGAATCCGAGTTAGAGGATGGAGCAGGCAGGATTGATGGAGTATGGGTAGATAGAGAAGTATTACAGGTGCTCTGCAATTTATTTCTCAAACTGAACAAACAAAGACTCGAAAAATCAAGGACCTAGTTAATTTAACCTAATATGACCTAGATAACAGCAAAATGAATAGAAGTTTATTTGCAATGAAATCACATGAAATAACTACGCAATTAAGCAATCATGAACCTGAGCATATAACCACAACTGGTATCAACTTCTGCAAATGAGAATCTAACACTGATAAGTGCATGATGAAGCAAAGACAGTGTTTTTGGTGGCAGCAATGTCACCTTGGTCCCAGCTCATAGTCCCACTGAGGGAGAGGTGAGATCAGAGGTGCTTGATAGCCTTTTTCTAAATATCTTCTCTGTGATTAACCTCTCAAATCAATCTGAACATGAAAAGCCTTTTTAATCCTCAACAATGATCTAGGTAACCAAGCAAGATTTGAATCTACTTAACAGAAATTATTTTGCAAAAACATTAAAAACAAATAATAGTACACAAAGGAAGCCTTGGCACTTGGGTTGGGCCCAACCCTAAGAGCTACATGCTCCTAAGAAAAGCTTAGAACTGATGCCAAATAAAGTTACTTTCCGTTATTCAAAAATAACCATGTCACAAAGAGCTTAACAAAATAACAGCACTATAGTGCAAAATACAATTGTTCAAAAAGTAACCTACGAAGGCTAGAACTCAAGGGGCTCGGATGCTCAAACTTCCAGTGATCAGACACTTTACACAAGACTGCTTGGTTACCCTTGGGAATCCTCTTCGGTGGCCTGCTAAACTCCGAGCTGAGGGTGGAGATTTTGAGGAAGGTGCCATTTAATGTAGGAGACACCCTTCCTATGAATCCTCACCCTTGTTCCTTCATGCTTGGCTATCATCTGGCTCATAATTGCTTGGCCTTGGTCCAAAATTTGTCCAAAACTCTGTAATAACCACGTGTTAGCCTTCTTGGTCAAGTGACTGTCCTCATTTGTTCAACTAACATAAATATACTCAAAAACATGCATAAACTATGAAAAATGGTAGATTGACGAAGAACAGTTAGGCAAAATGATCCCAATAAGTTACCCAATTCTGGGGCTCATCATCAACCCCCTGCTGAATGGGTTGCTCATCCTATGAGAAACTAATCCAGCTTATCATCCTTGATTGCCTTGACCACCTCTCTCACATCCCAGGCCTCCGAGGTGATATCTTCTTCACGGTCATGAAATCCTGCTTTTCTTTCCACTTCTTCCCACTGCCTATGTTCCTCCTCTTCTCTGACTCCTTCCAGCAGCCCCAAAAGTAAGGGAGGACTGAATTTTAGGCCGATCTAGTTGGCCTAAAGATTCTGCATGGATTGTTTGTAGAGGGGTACTCTTGCCAAGGCCTCCCTCATCCTTGTTGGGGAGTGGTATTCTCTTATTTTAGGTTGTGGGACAGTGTGTTACACCTCTGTGTGCACGCATGAACACAGTTATCCCCCAACAGTCTTTCCATGTCCTCAAAATGGGCTATGGCTTGAGCTTGTCGTTCAATGTAATCTGGTAGGGACTGAGAGTTATTTTCCAAGTGCTGGTGGATGTATATTAATGTTGAGGGGTCCTCCGGCTCTGCTCTGATCATTAGCGGTTCCCTTAGTTCCCTGCCCATAACATTTTAGACCTCTGCTGCTCTCTTTTCTTCATGATTTAGCCAAGAGGCCATGGCCATAAGTTGCACGTCTCCTACCGTAGCGTTGGGGTCCCACAAATTCATGTTGGGAAGTGCCAAGTTGTGTAGGTAGAACTCTGATAATTTGGTCTTGTCCTCTGATGAGCTACTGTCACATAAAGCCATGAATTGATGGTAGTTCTGAAATGGAGTGGTGCCCCTTTGGGCCAAGGTGTTAATCTGGAACTGCAACTGCTGATCCTTAAGGTATAAGGCATATTATTTGGCAGGTTGCCTACACTTCATTTCCTCCTGTGCCCAGCTGGCCATGCAGGCCAGTTGGGCCTCCTTCTCTTGTACCTATTTCCTTAGAGATTGTATCTCCTATGCTGCTTGCAATTCCTTCTCCTGTAACTGTCTAGTTAGTGCCTCAATTTCAACCTGCAACCCATCTCTTCTCTGTTGTTCATCAGGGGTTTCTTTGTCTGTTGTGGGCTTTTCCTGTGGCCACTGTTCTCCCAAGGTGTGGGGCTTGTCTTCCTTATAGTGTCCCTGTAGTTGTAGCTATTGTTCAAGCAGCTCATTTTCTTCCTGTAGCTTGGCCCGCTGACTACTTTCCACATGCCTTACCATGGCCAATTTCTTTCTTGCCTCCTTGATTTTTTCTTCCAAGGGACCTATGTCTGCCACACCCTTAGACTTGGCAATCTTCATCCAAGTGTGGGTCCTCACTCTCTCTTCTTCTAGTGAAAATAAATGTGGCACTGCGAATTTTGGTGGAATTATCTTCCCGGCCTCTAACAAGTCATAGTAGGAGCCCAAGCTAGGCTGGGGGCTTGGTTCCAAAATGTTCTCAATATTTTCTTCCTCCTGTGATGATTTAGCTGCCTTTTTTTCCAATTCCTCGGTCTCCTTTAGCCTAGCCAGTGTTTCCTGTAGAACTGTCATAGCTTCCTGTAGAGATGTCTTTGTGGCCATCATTTCAATCCTTTCTCTCCAGGTGGACATTCTCAGGATTCCTCGTTCATAGGTGATGGATGTTTCCTCACAGGCTCTCTGGGTCAAGCGAAGTATATTATCCCTCCCTAGTAGGATATTTTTAGGAGGTTCTTACTAGATCCCAAGTTGTGGAACTCAAACGCTCCAGAGAACTTGTTGTAGCAACATGACAGGTAGGGAAATGAGTACTCATTAGAGATCTTAAGGCCATTATTATGTCTTTCCCACTCCTGGGTCCTATCAGCTGGGGTTCTATAAATGGATGAGCCCATTGGAGGAGGTTTACATGACTCAACCAGAGGAAGACAATCTTTGAAGGAGACTTTTCCTTTTGTTTAGCTATGGTATCCTCAATCATAATTGGCTCCTTTGACTGTGGCTGGGGTCTGCCAGCTTTTATCTGCGTGCTCCTTCTTTCCTTAAAGTACATGGAAGGCTCCCTTTTTCGCTTCCCTTTTTCTTTTGGAGATGTGCTTAAGGCAGCGAGCACAGTCGTTGCCTCCCTGGCCAAAATCTCAGGTGATTTCTCCTTTTGCTGCTCTATTTTCATACTTCCTATAGAAACTGTTTTCATGCTTCCTGTAGAAATTGTTTTCATGCTTCCTATAGAAACTGTTTTCATGCTTCCTATAGAAAGCTCGATGTCAATTGTTTCAGTCTGTTTGGTTGGATGTGTCTTTCCTTTTAACTTCTGTGTGGTTGCTTTGGTTTTTCCCTCCTTTGTTTTGACTTTTTCAGTCCTCTCTACTCTACTCTGCAATCGTTTCTCCCTAGATGTTTGTGCCATTGTTCCTCCCACAGGTTTAGGCTCAGCAATTTGGCCTTTTTCCCGTTCCTCTTTCTATCCTTTTTGTGCTTGTTTGCTCTGTGTTTCTTTACCATTGTCTTTCTCTCCTACCTCAGTGTGTTTCCCTTCTTCACTGCTGGATGAGGTGAGCTCCTCAGCCAGAATTCGAATATCGTCATCTTTGGACATGTTTCGGAAAATCTCCCAGGAGAGGGGGACAGAGTAGGTGTGGAGGGCATCTTCCACTAGCCCATGATGGGCTAACTAATCCGGTGTCCCTTCCTTCAATTTTGTGCCACATTCAATTAATGATTGCAGAAGAAAATAGGGGATGCTCAACTTCTTTTCTGGAGGTAAATCCATCCCATGTCTTAGTTCACTCAGAAACCTTACATGATAGTCGTAGACAATGTTGAACCTCCCTTCACAGGTAATGTATTTCATGATTTGGAGACTGACTTCCCTCCAAATAGGATGTAAGCTAGCTCTCCGGACCATATTCTTGTCTTCTGCAGGATGTTCCTTGGGTAGGAAGAATTCTTTCTTGGCCTTTTGGCCCAATTCCCTCTCTCTTTGCTCCAAGGTATCCCTAATGGCAGACTAGTAACTCGACTAATGAGCTCAAGCGTAATATTTAAGGTCAACCCTCTGAAATTCACTGTGGCCTATGTCTTTGATTTAGGTTGCAAGGACATTAAGAATTCCTTCGTTATCTCATCATGGTGAAGAGGTTCACTACCTCAAGATGCTCACACAATTTACTGGGATCTGAGGGTTCTTTCCTGATAAACCCCCTTGGCATGGTGAGAGTGCTCTTTTTTATGCTTTGATAAAAAAAAAAAATGCTACTTATGGTTTCCTCCTTTGAACTTCAAGAAAGGATCTCTCGGGTGTTTCAATTTTAATTTGCACCAATTCCCTGGTTTTAAGGCTGTTGTTTCCCAAAACTCGGTTGTCCGTGTATAAAAGGAAGAATTGGGTTTCCACGGATAGAGTACAGAACTTAATTTTCATCTCTGGCATATATACAACCATGTAAATTAAAATTCTTCATACACAGGTTAGCCCTCACAGTGCTTTATCTTTTCTACAGGAAATTTTTTTTAACAATAACCGTGGGGGAGAATTTTGATGCAGAAACGACTGAGAAATTTCGTGCAACACACAGGAAAACTGCTATTTCCAACTCACAGGCAGACTCATCTCTGAATCTCCAATTCAAGACAGTTCAATTCACCACCTTTTCAAAACATACCATGCATTGAAGAGTGTTTTCGAGCCCACCTCTCTCAGAACTCTAAATTTGACGAAGAAAAGTCCAGGCTTCCTTGCTCTGGAAAGCTATGTCATACTTCCTATAGAGATTCTTCCTGTAGAACTCTTGTCGACTTCTGTAGGATGTCACTGTGCCTCTGAACAAGCCCGATACGCAGGAGATTTTTGAAATAGGCCAAAAAGCTCGATGGAGGACGATGAGTTAATAGGTTCTAGAAGCAGAGGACACGTACTTCAGCCAAGGAAGTTGCAAGTGCAAATGAACAGCGGGTGGTGAGAGTCTTCAGCCAAGCATCTTTTAACTGGGTGCAATTCGTGGCGAGGGGGTGAGGTGGCCGGACCAAACCATTAATCCAACATCACGACCATCATTTCTCTGCATGCCCCTAGCCGCCATCACCTCCACTCTGCCATTAACTGTTGCCACCACTGCCAGTCCTAACAATTTTCCCTGACTAGACACTCCACACGTGTCAGCTGCACAGCTTGTTGGAAATTTTGAACGTAACTGAACTTGTTCAGATCCCACGAAGCCATGTAACTGGCTAAGGGTGGCCAGTTTGACTGGCCACCGATCCTATTCAATCTGAACCATTTTCAAAAACATGCAGTTTTTGAAATATAGTTTATGCAATTGACGAATGAGCTTAGACACTTACCTGCGTGGCCGTGGACGCATTATGCAGACTTCAGGTCTTGGAACCACTCCTTTTCTTGTTGTTGCCTCATGCACTGGTGCTAAAACCCATTCTTTCATTTGTTGATGATGTATGCAAAGGTTTTGGAACCCGATTCTTCGGTTGTAAATGCTGCATGCACAGGTTTTGTTGGGTTCCGGCTGCCGAGGATGTTTTCACGTCCAAGAGGAGCCTTTTGCATGTTCCCTGTGTTGATTTCAGCTGTCCCTGCCTCCAAAGTATGTGTTCCAGAGGGATCAGCTGCTACAGGATTCCTGTAGGATGTCCTGTAGTTGCTTCTCCTCCTGAGATGCAGGCTAAACGAGCAGGGCTATATTGCTGACAAGGGCAGGATTCGTTAATGAAGATTCTAGATGGAGCTTGGACAGGTAGAGTGTGCGAGACTTGGTTGCTTGATTTTTCACTTAAAAATTCTTGCTGTCAATCTAAGGCAAACGGGGTTTCTTGTATGACTGTGCAGGAACACATAACCAGGTGGGTGATAGAGGTGGAAAGAGATGGAACAGGGTCCCATATGGTGATGAGTGGAAATAGGGTGGTTGCAAGCCTAAAAAATAGATTCTAATCTTTAGATTCCCTTCCGAAATCGAAGTTTTCTCGCCCAAAGGTTCTACAGGATGTTTCCTGTAGAAATACAGAACTTCTTGTAGGAAGCCCAAAACTTCCTGTAGAAAACCCAGAACTTCCTGTAGAAGTTGGAATCTCGACCTGAATGTGATCAAATCCTAGGAAAGGTGAGTGGTCATGGAGGGAGTGTCTGTAGGGATATCCTGTAGCCTGGTACAGACCCCTATCCTTGTTTTTCGTGACCCTCCTTACCTGCAATGTATTCCCTGCAACCTGTAATTATTTCATAGAAATTAGGCCTGTTTTTCTTTTTTCTTTTTCTTTTTTTCTTATTTTGGAGAGACAGCTGGGGCACCTCCATGAGGTTTTCACCCTCACTGCCTACCCTGGGCGCCTCGAAAAGGTTTTCACCTAAGGATATTTTTATTCCATTTTTTTTTTTTTAGAGACAGCTAGGGTGCTTCCATGAGGTTTTCACCCTCACTGCTTGCCCTGGGCGCCTCGAATAGGTTTTCACCCAAGGATCTTTTTATTCCATTTTTTTTTTATGATCAAGGTGTGGATGGAATAGAGACAAAGCCCTGCTCCACTACTAGCACTGATTTGTCCAAAGTTTCAATGAACTCCTCCCTCGAAAGGGGTTTCGTGTAGATTTTCAATCGATGCTCATTGACAAGCATGGGGATGGCTTCTTCATCAATGGTCCTGATAAGGACTGAACCATTGTCGTTACATGTTTCCACTGTATATGGTCCTAACCATCTTGTCCTCAGCTTCCCTTTGAAATCCTTGTATCTTGAGTCATACAGCAGCGCCCAACCTCCTGGCTAGAATTGCTTTTCATTAAGGTGTCAGTCATGCCATATCTTCCTCTGGAGTTGAACTACTTCTGAGTGGAGGAGGGCCTACAGTCTCTGTTCATCTAATCCATTCAACTACAGTAATATTTCACGTTGAGCATGGTTGAGATCTAAGTCCAGCTGAGCTACCATCCTCAATGTGTTGTACATGAACTCTATGGACAACAAAGCTTCTTCCCGTAGACCAACTCATAAGGTGTGAAACTTGTTGTAGTTTTCCAAGTGGTGTTGTAGGCCCAGGTGGCCTCAACCAGGTGATCTGCCCAATCCTTTCTGCTGCTGCTCACCACCTTAGTCAAAATCTATTCCAACGCTCTATTCGTGACTTCCACCTGCCCATTTTCTTGTGGGTGATACGGGGTGGAAGTTCTGTGTTTGATCTTGTGATGAGCGAGCAGGTATTCAATCAAGTTAGAGGTGAACTGGCTTCCTTGATCAGTGACTAACTCTCTT